>JBBBDQ010001348.1:387500-457500 GCA_037127315.1 Ascarosepion bandense
ATTTCCAGCTTCCTTCTGCGTCAAACCGTATCGTAAAAGAACCAATTTTTATCGCCTATGAAAATAGAGTCTAAGAAAAGATTTTTTGTCCGTGCATAAATTTACAAAAATCAACTCAGAAATACGATGACACTTTTCTGTTTCATTAGTGAATGTAGCACCCATGTGTCAAGTTTGAAAACCAACCCAAGTCTCTTCAATTGGCAAAAGACATTTGAAATATCGATTCTCAAACTCTTCACAATGTTTTCTATTGAAATAATTGCTTGATTTTCCATTATAGTAAGCAGAGCATTTTAAGCAGCATCAGATTTTCGCTCGGAAAATATTTGAAAATGACCATGTAAAAATCTGGCAAATTACATTTTGACAGTACGAAGCAAGAGTATGATCAAAATAAACCTGTGTGTGTGTGTGTGTGTGTGTGTGTGTGTGTGTGTGTGTGTGTGTTTGTGTGTGCGTGAGTGTGGGGGTCGTTTTGACTTTTATTTTTTAGTTCAATTTGTCATCCCACATATTTAAAAAAAATTATTTTTGTAGCCAATATGTCAAAGTTCATCAATTTCTGATTCGCAACTGATCAGTGCAAATTTTCAATCTGCAACCTAATCGATATCGGCAGCAAACCAAATGCTGGAACCAATTGTAGTCGTTTTATACAAATAATAAAAATTGGGCACGAACTTTCGTATTTATCGGAAAAATTTGGTCTCAAAAAGAATTATTTTTTATCACTATAAGAAATTGTATCTAAACTTTTTTTATAAATGGAACTTTGTCTCTGTGTGTTACCTATAGACTCCGAAACGGCAGAACCGGTTTTCTTGAAAATTTACACAGTTGTACTATAAGCGTCTGCGAGTGTTCTTAGCTAGGTTTTCTGTCGACGTACCCCTGATAAATATCGAAAATCGATAATCGAAAAAATCGGGTAATAGAAGGAGTGGTCCGATTTTAATCAAATTTGATACACTCATAGACAAAGCCATAAGAAATGATATTCAGAATTTTCAAGGTTGCAGTTCTTACAATAGTGCTGAAAAATCGATAATATATATATACATATATAAAGAAAGAAGTTTGTGTGTGTATCTGTTTACCTGTCTGTATGTCCTTTATACAAATCCACAATTTTTATCTGATTCTCACCAAACTTCACACAACTATTCTTTAGGCTGAGTCTGAGCTCCCGGACCATGGATTAGTTTTCATTACACCCGAGCAACGCCGGGCAATACTGCTAGTACAATATATATGTAATATTCACTATTTCTTACACATTACACAATTTTAACTTTTAAATACAACAAGCAAAGAATGCAAAAAGTTTTAATTGTAATGATTCTTAGACAAAACGACCAGGCTGATAGTGTCTCTTCCGTTTTTAGTTTACCCTGTTGGTTCTTTCTGCAGGCGCGACTGCTGTGGTCTTTTGCTGATACCCATCGTCCAGTCGGTCTGATATCATTCAACGTCCTTTACTATAATTATAACTTACCAAAAGGAAGATAAGTAAATCTTTGCAACTTTTTATTGGCGTTTCCTTGAAAGATAATGTTACTAGGTCTGAGCTGTTTAAAAACATGTCTGATATTTTAGTTAGCTTCTCTTCAAAACTGATACAGTCAGGAAACCTAGTCGAAGACAAATCTATCTAAACTTATTTATAAATGGATCTTTGTCTGTGTGTCTGTGTCTGTGTGTGTGTGTATCCGTTACCTATAGACTCCGAAACGGCTGATCCGATTTTCTTGAAAATTTACAGTTGTACTATAAGCGTCTGTGAGTGTTCTTAGCTAGGTTTTGTGTCGAGACGCCCCAGATAAATATCGAAAATCGATAATCAAAAAAATCGGGTTATAGAAGGAGTGGTCCAATTTTAATCAAATTTGATACACTCATAAACAACGACACAAGAAACGATATTCAGAAGTTTCAAGGATGCAGTTCTTACAATAGTGCAGAAAATCGATAATTACATATATATATATATATATATATATATATATATGTAATTATCGATTATATATATATATATAAGGCAAGATGATTGCGTGTGTGTCTGTTTATCTGCCTGTATGTCTGTATTTTTTCAGCCCTTTTATTTTAATTTTCGCTTCGGGTTTGGCTCTAAGTAGGTATAATTGTAGTTCTTAGTCTCAGCCAGGATACCATTTACTCAGCTGACTTATTTAGCATTCGAAATTCAGTTTACGACGAAAAAACTTATTTTATATCGATACCTGAAAATCAAAATTTGACTTACGTCCATTTATTTTTTCTTTCAGTCTACGGTTTCGCTTTAACTGGAAACAACTATTGCTTTTTAGTCTTTCGTGCCAACGTCCAAAGAGTCTGAGTTCCAGGACAATGGATTAGTTTTAAAGCTTTCATTACATTCGAGCAACATTGGGCTATACTGCTAGTACAATATATATGTAATATTCACTATTTCTTACACATTACACAATTTTGGTTGAATACAAGAAAAGCATGCAAAATGTTTTATTTATGATGCTTCTTAGACAAAACGACCAGGCTGATAGTGTCTCTTCCGTTTTTAGTTTACCCTGTTGGTTCTTTCTGCAGGCGCGACTGCTGTGGTCTTTTGCTGATACCCATCGTCCAGTCGGTCTGATATCATTCAACGTCCTTTACTATAATTATAACTTACCAAAAGGAAGATAAGTAAATCTTTGCAACTTTCTTATTGACGTTTTCTCGAAAGATAATGTTACTAGGTCTGAGCTGTTTAAAAACATGTTTGATATTTTAGTTAGCTTCTCTCCAAAACTGATATTCAGGAACCTTAGTCGAAGACAAATTTAGTATAATGACTCTGGGAAGGACAGGCGAGCAGATATGGATTTACAGTATTTATATCACATATATGTTCACACACGTTTATTGTCTACATAAAACATTAAAAGTTGGTGGGAAATATATATAAAAGTTATTTAGAGTTTTTCTAATATGAGGAGATAAGTTTACTTATCGAGAGCTTCTTATTCCTTCTGGCATTTTGGATAGGAGAAGAAGTTTATGGCTTGGTTCTGTTTAGCACTTAGTTTTCGGTTCCTTCTAAAGTCTGCTTTAACTATATATTTCTTACGTCTCTGCATCAACTCTAAAATTTTATTTATTTATCTTTTACTCAAAGAAGCATATGTTTGCCTATCGTCGAGTCCAGGATTAACCCCGGTCTTTGAACAGGAGTAGAGGTTTATCCCTTGGTTTTTGTTAAGGATTGGGTTTTCGGTTCTTTCTAAAATCTGCTTTAACTATGTATTTCTTACATCTCTGCATCAACTCTGAAAATTTATTTTTTGAATTTTTTAATCAAAGTAGCAGATATGCTTGCCTATCGTCGAGTTCAGGATTAACCCCGGTCCTTGAACAGGAGTAGAGGTTCATCTCTTGTATCCAGTCCTTTAAAGCATTTGCCTTCCCTTTTTTATTACGTTGGTTCTAAGCTTTCGGCTTACATGAGCCATCTTCAGAGAGGTTACACATAAAAATCTACCATCAACGACGATGTTGAGAGATCGAAATGATGACAGAACCATATATTTAAATGCAATGTAATGTGTTATGACCAGATTCAAAAAGGGATTTTACTAAGTGCGGGTTGTTTGGAATTAATGAAGATATTAACGTCCTTGTAACCTCTCTGAAGATTGTGCATGTGAGCCGAAAGCTTAGAACCAACTTAATAAAAATTTTTCCAAATTTTGGAGCATTTATATATATATATATATATATATATATGTATTAGGTTGTTCCAGAAGTTCGTAAACACTAGCAAAATGAGTCTATCTGGTTCAGCACAATCGAGACAAGTGATGGGTTCTGAAAGGGCAAGCGACACCGTCGGTTTCAAAACAAGATCGATTCAGCAAGAAAGTCATGTTTTGCGTTTTGTGGAACTTTGAAGGAATCGTGCCTTTTGAGTTGGTTCCGAATGGTCGTGCTATCCGTGCCGAACTTTACTGTCAGCAACCTGAGCGGGTCTATGAAAAGTTGAAGCAAAAGTACCCGGCTATGAACAACCGAAAGCGCGTTTTGATGCAGCAGGACAATGCCAAGCCAAACACCGACAAGAAGACCAAAAACAAGTTTGAAGAGCTGGACGGCGTTGAGGTTCTGCCACATTCAGCCTATAGTCCTGACTGTGCTCTATCAGATTACTTTTTTTCCGCACAATGCAACATTTTCTCAAGGGCCGCCGATACGACTCATTTGATGAAGTCGAGGAAGCGTGTCAAGAATTCTTTGATACGAAGCCGGCTGAATGGTACTTTGACCAGATCCGTAAGCTTGCAGATCGATGGCAGAAATTCTTGGAAAATGATGGTGTTTATTTTGAGCAATAATTTTTGTTCTTTTTGCGAGCAAAATTTCAATTTTTGGCAAATGTTTACGAACTTTTGGGACAACCAAATATATATATATATATATATATATATATATATATATATATATATACTAGCAGAATAGCCTGGCGTTGCTCGAGTGTAATGAAAGCTTTAAAACTAATCCATGGTCCTCTAGCTCAAACTCTTTGGACGTTGGCACGAAAGATTAAAAAGCAATAGTTGTTTCCAATCGAAGCGAAACCATAAACTTAAGGAAAAATGAGTTGATGTAAGTCAAATTTTGATTTCCTGGTATCAATATCAAATAGGTTTTTTCATCGTAAACTGAATTTTGAAGGCTAAATAAGTCCTCTGAGTAAATGGTATCATGGCTGAGTCTAAGAACTACAACTATACCTACTTCGAGCCAAACCCGAAGTAAAAACTAAAATAAAAGTGCTACAAAACTGATTTTGATCAGACCCGGTAGAATATCGGGGTATTGATTTCCAATATCGAAGTCAAATAATTCGACTAAGGATAGAACTGCCACCGTGAAACTTCTGAATATTGTTTTTTATGTCTTTGTCTAGGAGTGTATCAAATTTGATTAAAATCGGACCACTCCTTCTATAATATTTTTCGAATATCGATTTTCTTTATTTATCTGGGATACCTCGACACAAAACCTAGCTAAGATCACTCGCAGACGCTTATAGTACAACTGTGTAAATTTTCAAGAAAATCGGTTCAGCCATTTCGGAGTCTATAGGTAACGAACACACACACACATACACACACACAGACAAAGTTACATTTATAAATAAGTTCATATATATATATATATATATATATATATATATATATATATGGTTTTAAATAAGCATAATATAATTTTACGTCTTTACAATATTCCTAATTTTAAGCTTGTTACAGTACTATCCCTCATGACTTTTTCCTAATCAATCTGACAAAATTAAAGTTGCCAACGACTGGTTCCTGATGAGGTGTTGGCCTAAAGGCAGCCTCAGTCCAGATATTAAAAAAAATGAATATGAAATAATGTTTATTTAAATGCATATTCTTGTTCTGTGGTATCAAATCATTATTTCGATACACAAACACACACACACACGCACACATACACACACACACACACACACACACATATATATATATATATATATATATATTATAATTTGATACTACGAAACATTTTTGTCATAAATGTGCAATATATCAAACTTCTCTTTAAAATCAAACGATTTTGACGTCTTATAGATCATGAGCTGATATCTCGATTTTCGTCACAAGTCGAAAGTGATTCAACTGTCTCTTCCTTATATATTTTTATATTAGTTGTTCTAATGAACTCTCCTCCTTTGTTCCTTGATGGCTTGAATTTAAACCTACTACTATATTGGAACCTAAGTCACATGGATATGTTGAAAAAATAAATATATGTAACTGTAAGATGTATACGCCCCGTACGAACATTTTTCTTCTTTTTGCTTATTCACCATCTACAAAAATCAGCGACAGTCAATATCTTCTCTATTCATCCAATATTTTTTTTATTGTCCTTTCACCTTATTAAAGTTTTCGTATTTATTTTTACTCCCAGAAAGTTCATCTGTTGCAGTAACTCTATCACATTGCTAGTGGGGAATTTGAAAAAAAGAAAATCACTGATAGATTTTAACCAAAAATATGTGAGTCAATCCTGTCTCTTATTTAACATTTTATGACCAAGTGTAGTTGCGAAATCTTTTACCGTTAAAACACGCAAATATAACCGTCTCTTCTACTTTACAGTTTCTTTTCTCGCAATTCCTATTTCTGGATCTTCTTTCCGTTTGCTTGCTTCCCAGTTATCTACATTCTCCAAAGGTTTAAATGTAACCTCAATTGCCATATTCTACCTTAATGATTTCCATCAAACTCTTATCCTTTCTTCGACATTCCATGCAACTTGCTTTTTCTCTTATTGTAACCAGTGGCTGTTCTTCCCTGCTGTGGGTGAAATAGGTATAAGAAAAATTTTGAAAATCAATACAAGTTTATTATAATATATGTGAGGTTGTATTTTATTTAACTATTTTCTGTGTTTATCATCATTCAAAATAAAATAATGAAAATGAACACTGGTTCACATAATATCTTAAATATATTCAACCATTATAACTATTGATATTAAAAGTTTAACGTGATATCTTACACGTGATCTTACACCAAATATTAACATTTTCTCCATACTTTCTCAACTGCTATATATATTTTGATGTGACAACAAGAAAAATCTAAACGACATTTAATCTATAAATATAAAACTGAACCCGATGCCACCGAATGCACTGATTGGAATATTGTGTTAAAAACAATGTGGATGATTAACTTCAAAATATAAATTAAATAAAAAGTATACAGACGGATTTAGATAATGCAGAAAAGCCGATGAATCTATATATTGAAAACTTTGATTAAAAAAGATAAATCAAATATGGCAACGATAATGCAAGAAATATATTGACTAATAAAAAAGAAGCTTCACAAATATAGGTCTGTTTTTTTTTTTAGTATAATAAACCTATTAATACATAATAAAACTATGGTTATATTTGTGATAGAGCGTTTATATTTGTCAATACATTTCTTGAATTTTGACACCATATTTGTTTTAGAATATACTAGCAGTATAGCCCGGCGTTGCTCGGGTATAATGAAAGGTTTAAAACTAATCCATGGTCCTGGAGCTCAGATTCAGCCTGAAGAATATTTGTGTGAAGTTTGGTGAGAATCGGATAAAAATTGTGGATTTGTACAAAGGACAAACAGACAGATAAATAGACACACACACACAAACATCTTGTCTTTTATATATATATAATATCGATTTTCTGCACTATTGTAAGAAGTGCAACCTTGAAACTTCTGAATATCGTTTCTTATGTCTTTGTCTATGAGTGTATCAAATTTGATTAAAATCGGACCACTCCTTCTATTACCCGATTTTTTCGATTATCGATTTTCGATATTTATCGGGGGTACCTCGACACAAAACCTAGCTAAGAACACTCGCAGACGCTTATAGTACAACTGTGTAAATTTTCAAGAAAATCGGTTCAGCCGTTTCGGACTCTATAGGTAACGGACACACACACGCAGACACACACACACACAGACAAAGGTCCATTTATAAATAAGTTTAGATTATAATCCCGATAATTTTGTAAAAGTTAATGGTTGAATGGTAAATGGTAATTTTTATATTTTTGGAAGAAACAAATCGACCAGCTGAGTTTGAATTCCAAATGAATGTGGTAATATTACTTTTGATTAAATTATCTTTATGAATCTATTCTATGGATTAAATAAAACGCCATACTAATTAATATACGTAGTACTATTTTCTACTAGTTTAGGTAAAATTTAAGTCTGAATAAAATGTTTATGTTACTTCAATTTAGCTTGTAATAGTCAACCAGCAACGAGCACAGATTTCATAATGAAAAGATAATATCGACTGAATCGACAAATACGAAAATTAACACAATTAATTGATTGTATCGATGTAAGATTTATCAGAAATTGCTGTCAAATATTTTTATGTGTGGTTTGTAATTACATAGTAAATTTTTTCAGAAATTCCAACTATAAAGATCGATGCGTTAGTAAATTTTCGTTTCAGCTCCCGACGGCTTTTCCCCCTTCAAATTTATCCAAAATAGCAATATTCCTTTGCAAATGTGTATGCTGAACTCAAATCAACAATTAGTTATTGAAGAAACCTACCTTTTTTTATTTGAAAGTTCCTAAAAAAACGAACTATATCTTGCACTTTTTCTCTCCTGTAACTCTCACGAAGTCATGTAATTAACTGCAGAATGACTTACTGCGTAGAACAACAAATGTCAGTGGATTTTTGGTCGATTTTCTTCCTTTACAGAAACTTCCGGCGATGTACTTCCTGTAATAAAAGTAATAAGCGTAGAAATACAATAATTAATTTTTAATTTGAGTTCAGCATATACATTTGCACAGAGATAATGCTATTTTGGATAAATGTGAAGGGGGAAAAGCCGTCGGCAGCTAAATCGAAAATTTACCGATGCGTTTTTGTTTTTCATGTTTTGCTTTATAATTATTTCACCCGAAGCCAGGCAGAAATGCCACTGGTGTGCATAGGGTTTACAGTTAAAGAATAAAAAATGGTACAGGCATCTCAAAGAAGATGGATAGGAATCAACTAGAGAAAATATGGCAATTGACGTCGTATTCAAACTTTTGGAGAGTCTAATTATCAGCAAAGGAAGTAAATAGAAGTAAGTTCCAGAAACGGGAAATGCGAGAACAAAAACTGTTCGAGTAGCAGAGGAGGTTACGTATAACTAAAGGAGTGAGATTTTAATGCCGATCTAGTAGCACGTGTAAATTCACATGGTGTGGTTGAGGTACCAGGGAAAAAGTTTCATCAGAGTGAGGACAAGGAGGCAAAGTGCGTTATCCATTTCGATGGTAGGCAAGAATGTTTCTCTTTGGTAGTTAAATAAGAACACCCTAATTTTAGAGGCATCAAAATTCACGAGCCATTTTCTACCCTCTTCAATTACAGATTAGATGTTTTTATGAAGTGCAACAGTTAGGTTTACCTTGACTACTTTGGCAGATATTGTTGAGACTGTCGTAATAAGTAGAGTTATTGGCAAATATTTTAAACAGTGTAACCCAGAATGAAGTATGTAAGCGTTTGATAATGTCAAACTAAAAAAAACATTTATACTGATCCTTGATTTTTTACTTCATTTTCGAGGACGCATTTGAGTTTGAAACAAAACTAAACTGAGATTGTGGTGATACTGACCGAGCAAAAGCGAGGGACCGGATGTCTGCACTCGCACAACCAAAAAGCAAATGACCAAAAATCGTCGGTGCGCACCCCGGCTTCGTGCAGATGTTCCGGTTGAAAACTAAAAATTAATTAAATATTAAATTCCAGTTCGCGAGCCTATGCGAATTTTATTTATCGGCCAATGGGAAGCCCAGAATCAAATACGGATATGAATTCCCAAATGATCTGCTGCGATCCAAAAAGAAGATATAAAAAGCCGATACAGAAAGTATCGACAGACAGACCGAGGCAGACACACCCAGACAGACTCAAGAGAGACGAGAGTAATTAGTATCTCCCTTGACCAAGTCAAGTGGCATACAATGCTCGTCGCCTTCACCACTCTTTTCCTTCTTCCCTGTCTCAAAACTACTTACTGACCTAAGGAGCGGATACATCAAAGACATTCCTTACTTACAACGCTCCTACATACCTAAGTATTATTTCTCTTTTCAGCATTTTATTGCCATGAACATTTTAACGTCCGTTGGACCCATATTCAAAGGATTACTTTAATTGTAATAACCTTAATTGATATGTTTATATATAAAATGTTATTTTTCAACTCAACTTGCCTTTCTTGATTTATAATCTTTTTATGACTCATAGTGTCCTATCTACAGCGAGGCCAAATTACGTTAATCTGCAACAATATACAACTACCCTTCAAAAGAACGAACCCGCACTATAAGATCCCTACTCAAGAATCTTTTTCTAATTCTTACTGAAAACGTCCAGTGGCTAAATATAAAATTTAGATGAATGTTTTGTTTATTTGTGGCGCAGTTGAGATATTCTCGGAACGAGAAAATGGAGAGCATATTTTGAATTCTACTTAATTTGTTTACGCACAAATACATTTGAGAAAAGGTATTACTTTGTCACTTCCCCTCCAGCTATGGGTAAAATAGTGTTCTATAGAGTTACCTGGCAACCAGTCTACCGCAGAAAGGGATGACAATCTACTGCGGGAAAATCTTCTGTCATGACTTTGGTCATGTTTCTTTCCAAACATGATCAACCAAGCGTGTATCACGTATGACCCTTAACTGGCTGACTTGAAAATTAAAATCTCATTAACCAGATAAATATCTCACGCACAATCTATTTTGTCTGAGATTATTTCGGGATAAATATAATCCTCTTACTATAATTTTTCTTTCAATTCAGAAACAAATTAATTCTTTATTGATGGGGATTAATTCTTCCAGAATATCAAGGAAAATCAAAATATCAAAGAAAAAATTCATCACTAATACATAATTCTTTCAGTAATATCAGATAGAACTGTTTTTTTTATGGCAGTTAAAATTTTCCCTTGATTTAAAACTACGTCATTTCGTTCATTACTTTTTGGAAAACAAGAAAGAATCTTTCTAATATTAGGCAAAACGATGATGATAGTAAATATGTGATCAGTTCCTAAGATTCCACGCGAAATCTTACATGAAGAGTACGTTCCTCTCAGCCCACACGAATACAACATTAATCTGTCCGTTTGTTGTTTAAAGCTCGCGGCTTCTTCTTTTTTTATTAATTAAAGAATTGTTTTTTCTTCGTGCAGAAATGTCTTGAAGCAATCATGAAGTTGAAAGCTAAAGGAAGCGATGAAATCTACACATTTGCCGGCAGTGATTTTAAGGCTAAAATAAATCGAACACAAACTTATTGTCATCAATGAATTTTACTAAAAGAAATTAACATTTAATATTTTATAAAAAAAAATAATTTTTATTTAATACAGACACACACGCATAAGCACATGTAGAGAAGCGCATGTGAAAGAGAGACTCGAAGCAACAGAGCTGAGAAGACCATCGACTGAATATATAAGCAACGACTAGATTTTGCAGAGGATGCAAATGAAAAGGAAATTTATACTTAGCATCAGGAAGAGACTATTGAGAGGAAGATAGCCATGGAGAATCTAATAATCAAGGGAAAGATAGGGAAAAGAAATGAGAAACCTGCTTGATGTGCTTGAAATGGATGGAGAAACGGGGTGTGGTAGAGATCAGTCAGTTAATTGCCATACGTGATGCACGCTTTGGGTGATCATGTCTCGAAAGAGACATAACTAACTGTGCAGAAGATTATCCCGCAGAAGTTTGCTATTACTTTCTGCGGTAGACTGGTTGCCAGTCAAGGCTATCGAACCCAATCTACTCTGTTATTTGACTTATAGCTAGAGGAGGAAGAGATGTATTATATTATTAAGTAGTAATCAGTGGGGGATCAGTTTATTACTTCATAAAAATATAAAACTGATACCCCATTTTATGCCCAGTGGAAACCTTAATCATGTTTTCAACTATTATATTCAATCAGTCAGTTAAGTGCCATACGTGATACACGATTTGGTCGATTATGCCTCGAAAGAGACATGACTGACTGGGTAGAAGATTATCGCACAGTAGGTTGCCATTACTTTCAGCGGTAGACTGGTTGCCAGCCAAGGCTATAGAACACAATCTGTCCTATTATTTAACCCATAACTCGAGGGAAGAGACGGATTAATAACTTTTTCAAAGGTATTTGTGCGTAGGTGAATGCAAGGAATTCAACTGGAATTCGAACTCGGCACCCCAATTTGTCGTTCCGAGTCGATATCTACTGCACCACAACGCAAAAGAAGAAAAATATTTAGAGTGACAAGGGACAGTAGCAACTGAAAGTTCGTGAACGACTACCCACAGAAACGGATGGCAGAGCAGGGTTTGGGAGAGATAACAAAAGGTAAAGTGTTATGAGCGACAGGGGATAAGAGGTAAGTAGAGGTTCATGATCGCTTACGTTATGAAGGAACACGGCACATAAAAAGAAATGTGACGGTCAAACAGCGCAGTTATTAGAACTGACAACCAGACTACTCAGATATATTTGACTACTTAGCAGAATTATTTTTTGAAACAGACGGATACGGCACCGTAAGGATGTGCGTTGTGGTACAGTGGATATCGGCTCGGAAGGAGAAACCGGGGAGCCGAGTTCGAATTCCAGTTGAATTCATTGCATTCACTTACGCGTAAATACCCTTTGGAAAGGTATTAATCAGTCTCTTCCTTCCAGTTATGGGTTAAATAGCAGGTCAGACTGTGTTCTATAGCCTTGATCGGCAACCAGTCTACCGCAGAAAGCAATGGCAACCTACTGCGGGATAATCTTCTGCCCAGTTAGTCATATCTCTTTCGAGACATGATCGCCCAAGTGTGTATCACGTATGGCACTTAACTGAAGGCTTGTGCAGAATCAATGCTCTTCTTCTATATGCTTTGTCCTTTCAGGACGGAGTCGATCATGGTCTTCAACGTCTCCCTATCCCTGGTGGCTCTTAGCACACTTTCTTTTGTAACAATTTCGCAACCCTCATTCTGTCATCCACCTGCTCAGGCCCATCAAATATGTTTTCCGCTGCTTTCCCCTGTCTCTTTTCCCCTCTATCTGGCCTGTTAGTATCAGGTTCTCCAAACCCTCCTTCCTCATTGCATGTCACAGGAACTTTAGTTGTCTCTTCCTGATGCTTAGTATTAATTTCCTTTTCGTTTCCATTATATCCAACACCTCGTCATTGCTCACATGCTCGGCCCACGATATCCTCAGCATCCTTCTGTAGAACCACATTTCAGCTGCTTTCAGTATTTCCTTCATCTTTGATGATATTGTCCAGCATTCACTGCTATATTGAAGAACTATCAGTATTAATTTCCTTTTTGTTTCCATCATTTCTAGAACCTCATTATTGCTCACACGCTTGCGAAGAGGGCAAAAGCGATTGGAAAGTCGAAAAATTTTAGAAGATTTTTAAATTACTGTCGTGGACCAAGTTAAAGACCCAGTAAGAATAACGCAAAAACAACCAAATAGAAAATATGAATACAGGAAAAATACAATACTTGGAACTTGGTTAGTAGGAACGAGTTAGTATGGAATACTATGATTCGATCCTCGGCCTTAGAACTGGGACTCGTAATGGTGGTTAAGGTAGCAGTCTTCGCAGACCGACGCTCGGCTGATTTCGGGCCGCTCTGAGGGCTCTCTCTTCAGGTTACTCCCTCTCACCTCTTGTGAGGGGAGGTATAAGTAATGGTTGGGAGAGTTCATTCAGTCTGTCGGTAATGCCGCCATAACAATTACTTATATATATATATATATATATATATATATATATATATATATATATATATATTCTATCAAGCACTCTTCCCATCTGCCTAACCCTCATCCTCGCTATCTTTACTCATCTGTCACCTTGCTCCTGACATTCCCTATGTCTAACCACTCCTTCTCTTTACCTTCCTCTATGTAGCCCCATGCGCAATAGTGGCAGTGGAATGCCTTGCTTGGGGTGAGATGATTAAAAATATATATATATATATATATATATATATATATATATAATTTGTTTATTGATAGATTGGAAATGAAGAGATACAGTGAACGTAGAAGTCAACATGACATCTCAGTTCTGTTTCTGAAGCGATGATTCAGTTTGGATGCCAACGGAAATATTAATTGTAATTTTCTTTTTATTGCCAATTAATATATATCTACCAACCCTCTGTCTTCGATCGTCGACACACCTCTTCTATCATAATGCAACTCTACATCTCGCTTCTTTACTTCAGTAGTAAATTAACTAGCATGTACCTTACACCCACCCATTACGGCAGATACAGAAGTATCATTTCGATTTAATAGCGACGAAAAGATAAATCGATTATACTACTTGTTGTTAAGCGAAGGAAAAAAATTCTGTCAGGTCAACTTTTTCTTTTTCTATGTGCCGTATCCTTTCAGGAAGTAAGTGATCATGGACCTCCACTTCTTCTCCATATCATTCATCGCGCTTAATATCCCTTCTCCTGTCATTACATTCCCGCTCCACCATCCATCCATCGTCTCAAGCCCATTAGTTATGCTGTGCACTGCTTACCATTATTCCTCTTCCCCTCTATTCGTTCCGTGAGCATCAGATTCTCTAAGCCCTCCTTCCTCATTCAGTAAGTTAAGTACCATACTTGAAACACACTTGGGCGATCATGTTTCGAAAATGACATGACTGAGTGGGCAGAAGATTATCCCGCATTAAGTTGCCATTATTTTCTGCGGTAGACTGGTTGCCAGCCAAGGCTATATAACCCAATCTGTCCTGTTATTTAACCCATAACTGGAAGGAAGAGACTGATTAATACCTTTCCCAAGGGTATTTACGCGTAAGTAAATGCAATGAATTCAACATGAATTTGATCTCGGCTCCCCGATTTCTCGTTCCGAGCCGATATCCACTGCACCACAATGCACATCCTTTTATTATAAGTTCAGAAAATTTCAGCTGTCATTCCGATGTTAAGTACCAGTTTCCTTTTTGTGTCCATCATCTCCAAAACCTCATTATTGCTCGTATTGTTCATCCATGGTATCCTCAGCATCCTTCTGTAGAACCACATTTCGGTTGATAAAAGTCTTTTTTGTATTTTTAATGAAATTGAATAGGCTGAACCAGATGTAGTTCTACTCAACAAAGCAAACGGCTACAACAACAAAATATTAACCTCAAAATTTGAGTCATGTTCTTAAATAGACTCGTCAAGAGTTCCATAAGGAAGTTGTGCTTGGCTTTAAACTCGTTCAGAAATTCTAGAACTGCTTTTTAAAATCAAGGGTTAAAAATTCTTTGATCGAGTGAAGCCTGAGGGTCTTAACAAATAGCATTCTTCTATGGACATTGTGGAATAGTAATCAGTAAAGTAATACCATTCGTGATGCTTGAGCGATCATGTCACAAAATGATATGACTGAGTGGGCTGACGATTTTCTCGAAGTAGGTTGCCATAAGTTTTTTCGGTAGACTGGTTGTCAACCAAGGCTACAAAATTACTATATTATTCAATTATTTTATCTAGATCAGCCAGTTGGTTCATTCATGATATATACTTGGGCGATCATGTCTCTTTCGAGAATAAAGAAACAATAGAATTATTAATAGGAAATTCTTAAAAATAATGCGAGCAATTTTTCACTACTCTAGCATAATTCCTTCATAGTAAGCCTTTGAATTTCAAACGATAAAGAGGAAAATTAAATCAGAATTTGTCCAACGAATTGCTACTATTTTACAGAAAAAAAAACAACTTTGGTGTGGATACTCCCATGAATGCTACATTTTAACCTTCTTCAAATCAAGTGCCTGTTTTTATCTATTATCCTTACTCTCAAAATGTTCATCCACTACTTCATACGCTATTGAAACAAAATCCTTCAGCAATTGAATGATTTTCAACAAGTATTCAAGTGTAGGCTGAAAAAAAGATTTTGAAAATTTTTCATATTTTTATTTTATTTTGTCCTCTGTTTGTAGGGTTAAGTCTTTGACCATAGCTATGACCCTAAGCGGGTCAAAGCGGGCCTAGAAACAAGGGCAATTAAGAGGTAGTTCGACATTTATCAACCCCACATCAATCCGAGGCCTTGCTGCCGGATGTAATTTATCATCATAACCTGGAAACAGTGGATTAGGGTTAAAACCTAAAGATTGTAGTCTCCATAAACAAAAAAATATCAATGCAACCTTGAGTAATATTTTAATCGAATCCGATAACTGTTTTATCTCGATCTTGTTCCATTTATGAATTAGCAGATTTAAAACTGAACACATAAGAGTTAATCGACACGAAATTATTGTAAAATATTGACGACAGGTGCGACCAAAATGCTTGTACATTTCTTTAGAAATGGACGTCGTAAAATTTCTCTCAAAATTTCCACCTTGTCTGAGAAGGATTGCTCTGCACAAAACGTCTCTCGTTTTTAATATTTTAACTTAGTAGTCAGTCTATGAAATTTCCGCTTACATTTATATATCTGTCTTATATCCCAACTATAATAATAGCTCAAACCTCATAACCTTCATCATTCATAAGCGAACCCCATAAATTTCAAAATGACCTTTTTCAGCTTACTCTTTATAAATTGTTTTATATCCCAGCATTATAAGAATAAATAAACCTTATAAGCTTCATTAGACATGAGCAAACCCCATAAATAATTCAAAACGTAACTTTTTCAGCCTGCACTTTTATGTTTTTTTATATCTCAGCTATAATAATACAGCCAACCTTATAAATTTTACCATTCAAAGCAAACCTCATAAACATTGAAATGTTTTTTCAGCCTGCTATATCATATTTATCTTATATCCCAAATCTCTGAACTTATTTATAAATGGAACTTTATCTCTGTGTGTCTGTGTGTGTGTCCGTTACCTATAGACTCCACAACGGCTGAACCGATTTTCTTGAAAATTTACACAGTTGTACTATAAGAGTCTGCGAGTGTTCCTAGCTACGGTTTGTGTCGAGGTACCCCTGATAAATATCGAAAATCAATAATCCAAAGAATCGGGTAATAGAAGGAGTGGTCCGATTTCAATCAAATTTGATACACTCATAGAAATGATATTTAGAAGTTTCAAGGTTGCATTTCTCACAATAGTACGGAAAATCGATAATATATATATATATATATATATATATATATAAAAGGCAAGATGTCTGTTTATCTCCCTGTATGTCTGTATTTTTCAGCTCTTTTATTTTAGGGTTTGGCTCTAAGTAGGTGTAATTGTAGTTCTTAGTCTCAGGCATGATACAATTTACTCAAAGAACTTATTTAGCCTTCAAAGTTCAGTTTACAACGAAAACAAATTTGACTTATTTAGCATTCAAAATGAAATTGAGGATGAAATAAACTTATTTGATATCGATACCAGGAAATTAAAATTTGACTCATATCCATTCATTTTTCTTTCAGTCTACGGTTTTGCTTTAACTGGAAACAACTGCTGCTTTTTAGTCTTTCGTGCTAACGTCCAAAGGGTCTGAGCTTCAGGACCATGGATTAGTTTTAAAGCTTTCATTACAACCGAGCAACGCCGGACTATACTGCTAGTATAAGAATAAATCAAAGCTTTTAACTTTTATAATTCATGACTAAATTCCATAAACGGTCAAATGCGTTTTTTCAGCTTGCTCTTGTTTTATCTTAACAATAATTTTAAGTCACATCTTAAAAATATATTCTTCATAAGCAAATCCCATAAGCGCTCACCTGCGTTTTCCTAGTCTAGACTTCCATTGTCAGTTAGTTAAGTGCCATACGTGAAACACGCATGGGCGATCATGTCTCGAAAGAGACATAACTGACTGGGCAGAAGATTATCCCGCAGTAGGTTGCCATTGCATTCTGCGGTAGACTGATTGCCGACCAAGGCTATAAAACCCAACCTGTCCTGTTATTTACCCCATAACTGGAAGGAAGAGATGGATTAATACCTTTCCCAAGGGTATTTGCATATAAGTGAATGCAGTGAATTCAACTGGAATTCGAGCTCGGCTCCCCTATTTCTCGTTCCGAGCCGATATCCACTGGACCACAACGCACATCCCTTAGACTTCCATATTTTTCTTAAATTCAAGTTTTAATAATAAGTCAAATCTCATAACATTTGTCATTCATAAGCCAACTCCTTCAATGTTTAAATGCTATTTTCAGCCTACACTTGTATGTTTGACTTTTATGCCAGCCATAATAATAATAATAATAATAATAATAATAATAATAATAACTTGCCTATTAATTGATGTTACTTGTCTAGTGGATTGTAACATAGCAACTAAGGAATTCGAAAAACTGTCAAAATATAAAGACCTGGAAATTGACATAGAAAAAATGTGGAAATTGAAAACAAGTATCGTACCAGTGATAGTAGGTGCAATTGGAATGATAAAAAATGGAACCAAACAACACATTGAAAGTATCCCTGAAAACCCCTGCTTAAGAGATATACAAAACATTGTCTTGTTAAGAACAGCCCACATACTCAAGAGAACTTTGTCTAAATAACACTAGCGGTATTAGGGGAGAGAGAAAAAACATGAAATGGAGCCATAACAACACACCACGACCTGCCTTAGATCTTCATGCAGATTTAGCAGGTATTCGACCATAGCAGAAATCAAAATATGACGAAAAATGACAACATGATAATAAAACCTTAAACATAAACAAAGCCCCATTAATGTTTAAATACTGTTTTTTCAATAGTTGACATAAAAAGGCTGATTTTATGCATCAATGCAAGCACAAGAGTTTTCGTAGGGACATTTTTCTATCCCAGCCTTAATAACAGAATCTTTCATTTGTAGAAACTTCATATATATTTTTTCATGTAACATATAACGCTTCTATGATTTCATCGAAAAGAGGTTTGTCACGATTTGATTAACAAAAAGAATGCTGACTCTTACCATTACGGAAAATAACATCATCACCATATCCGAGGCACATCAGCCATCAATCATAGCGTTAATTTCGAAACACCTGGAGAAAATACTTATTTTTATTGTAAATCCTGAGTTTAATTTCTAATGATTTTACAATATTGTAGCCTAAAAATTTGAACTTTCACTTAGAATGGTAAGTAGGAAAATGTTATTGTACAGTCAGTAAGAAAATAATATGAGTGATTTTAAAATTCTTAATTGATGTATACTGTCAGCCTCGTCTGTTCTAGGCCGGAAAGAAATCGAAGAAATTTCTGACCACGTGGTGTGTATAGGTAAACATTTAAATGACATGTAACACTGCTAAGCATTAATTAATAAGGCAGTTGTCACGATTTGATCAGTAAGAGGAATGTTGACCATTTACATAGCTGAGTAAACAACAACGCAATTTCAGTTTCGTGATCAAATAGTTGTCATCAGCGGTAGCATAAATTTCAGAATACCTAAATTCTCACCTTGAGTTGTATTCAATCACTTATATGATGTGTCCTCATTTTTGTAGGTCGAAGATAACATTTCAATTAATAGATTAGTCCACTTGATAATCATCAATAATAATGCGAAATTGCTAATAAACTATTAAATCGACTCGTAAAGAATTTTTATTTTTATTTCTATATTTATTCTTCAAAATATTAAGACTGCTTCCCAAAAGGCGGAAAATACAATGTGTTTTTGACGACATGTGAGTTTGTGTCAGCAGTTATGCTATAACTAGCAGGATAGCCCGGCGTTGCTCGGGTTTAATGAAAGCTTTAAAACTAATCCATGGTCTCAGCCTAAAGAATATTTGAAATAATAAAATAAGTGCGACAATTTAATAATCGCACCTAATATATATATATACACTAGCAGTATAACCCGGCGTTGCTCGGGTTTAATGAAAGCTTTAAAACTAATCCATGGTCCTAGAGCTCAGACTCTTTGGACGTTGGCACGAAAGACTAAAAAGCAATAGCTGTTTCCAGTTAAAGCGAAACCGTAGACTGAAAGAAAAATGATTTCCTGGTATCGATATCAAATAAGTTTTGTTCGTTGTAAACTGAATTTTGAAGGCGAAATCAGTCCTCTAAATGGGATCATGGCTGAGACTAAGAACTACAATTATACCTACTTAGAGCCAAACTCGAAGCAAAAACTAAAATAAAAGGGCTGAAAAAATACAGACATACAGGCAGATAAACAGACACACACACAAACATCTTGCCTTTTATATATATATATATATATATATATATTATCGATTTTCTGCACTATTGTAAGAACTGCAACCTTGAAACTTTTGAATATCGTTTCTTATGTCTTTGTTTATGAGTATCAAATTTGATTAAAATCGGACCACTCCTTCTCTAACCCGATTTTTTTATTATCGATTTTGGATATTTATTGGGGGTACCTCGACATAAAACCTAGCTAAGAACACTCGCTGACGCTTAAAGTACAAGTGTGTAAATTTTCAAGAAAATCGGTTCAGCCTTTTCGGAGTCTATAGGTAACGGACACACACACACATACACGCATACACAGACAAAATTCTATTTATAAATAAGTTTAGATCAATTAATATAGATTTTTCTTTTCACAGTAACAACGGTGAACTATCAGTTAACGTATGAGACGAAAACCCATCTGATGTAATTGTTGCGATATACGCCATGCATAATTATGTCAAAAGTGCAGGTGTATATTTTCGATTTCATTTTTATTGTTTGGTTGCGAATTTTTTTTTTTTGTGTTACGGAATATCAGATCTTTACAGGTCAGTTAATGGTGAAGTTCAATTTTCGAGGAAGCATTAATAATTTCTTTTACAAAAATATATTGCTGGCAAATTTTAAAAATTGTTTACCAAAATATATTTCTAGGAAACTCTTATGGTGCTCTGCTACGAGGAATGGGCTCTTCCTCTTTGCTATATGTAATAATCTGCGTGACTTCCAGTAGCAGTTTAACAAAGCAGTTAACGCAAGCTGTTAACAAAAGCAGTTAACAGGAGAAGCTTAACGAAGCAGTTAACAGTAGCCGTTAACAAAGGCAGTAAATGGCAGTTGACGACAGCTACTAGTCAGGCAATAAGCAGCGTAATAATACCTTCGGACTTATTTATTTCTATATAACTTATTATTAACACTTCGTTTGAATATCCTGTTTCTTGTTATAATAATACACTCTTTTGAACCGACCTTCTTGTTCTGTGTCTTACTTCCGGACTAAACCGGTCATTATTAATTTGCGTCGTAGTTTCACCACATATCGAAAACAGAATATTTTTACAAAGAAACAATCCTTCACATATATAAATCTACCATCCGCTCGTGAATTAAATACTGCTGCCATATCTGGTCATGTGCTCCTGTTATCCACCTAGGGGTCCTTGATAAAATCCAACAGAGAATTTGTAATGTGATCGATCCCGACTTAGCATCCGCTCGTGCATTGAATACTGCTGCCATATCTGGTATGGTGCTCCTACTATCCACCTCGATGTCCTGACAAAATCCAGTGAAGAATCTGTAATGTGATCGATCCCGACTTGGCAGCTCAGATATAGTCACATTCGCAATGTGGCATCCCTGTGTCTCTTCTACAAATACTTTCGCGGCCTCTGCTCCGATTAACCTAGCTCACTGATGCCCCCTATATATGAACTTGCTCGAGCCACAAGATTAGCAAATAGGTCCCACCCTTTTTCTGTGAAACCAATAAAATATAAACGCAAATTCTACTCCACCAGCTTCTTTTCTCGCACTTCCTGCTTTCCATTTATTTGCTTTACCCGACAGTTACAATCTCCAAGAATTTAAATGTAAAGTCAATAATCATCTCCTATCTCACTAACCTGCATCCTCTCTCTCATTTCTCCGTTCACTTCACTCTCATCAGTATTCTCAACATTCTCTTATTCACTTCCTGACACCCCCTATAATCTGTCATTCTTTATTATAACTTCCCTCCTATGCAACCCCCTGCAAAACAGTGGCAGTAAAATGCCTTGCTTAGAGCGATATGATTATAAAAAATGTCACCTTCGCTATAAAGATATGTTTCTACATTTTCATTGTGTTTTGACCCCATTTTTGGGAATCACTGTTTGCCCAAATCTGAGACACTAAAGGTTGCTATCCCCTGGGGTCAAGGTGGAGCTGGGAACAACAGAAATTAAGATGCTGCTCTACGCTTTTCAGACCGTCTAATCTTCCAATCATAGGACTTGCTGCTAAATAATTTTCTAATAAATAAGCTTGAACGGCAATGATAGGATTGACAAATATATCCGTCCGTGGATGGTGTCGACGAGAAATCAAAGGCAGAAATTCAAGTGGAAACCGGCTTGAAAAGCGATAGCCGGCAAAGATATGATTGACAAATATATCCGGCCGCAGATGGTGGCGGCGGGGTAAAACATCAATGGCAGAAATACAGGCTGCAATCGGTTTGAAAGGCGATAGCTGGCGAAGGTGATTGACATCTGTATCTCTCCGTAAATGACGTCAATTAAGCGATAACCCGAAAAGCAAAAATGCATAGGGATTTTGGGGTTACATAAGCCTACGGTTTGTGGCTGAAGACAGAGTTCTCCGCTGGTCGAAGAAGCAGAGACTGGCATGCGTCTCCCCGAGAGCTTCCTTGTAAGTGTGTGTTCTCTCCCCGGCCACCCTCCTAATTCACACGAGCGTGACCGACGAACAATAAAAAACTGAGATTATATTTTTATATACACATGTTCCTCGCTATCTCTCAAGACGCTCGTTGTTTAGAAGTATAATAATACTACTACGAATTATGTAAATCAAGTAAATAAAATTAGTTGTTTGTATGATGTGGTTGCTTCTTCTTATAGCATTCAATCCGTTCTTAAATACTAGACGCACCTTGTAAATTTGACTCAAACTAATCAGAGAAATGAGGAATTTCGACCAGATTAGTGTCCGTGTACCATTTACAGTGCATTTAGTGTTTAATAATTTTAAACGCTTTAAACTTTAAAAATAAATACATACAATATCTCTTTGTGAATGAATTCCAAAAGAGTGTTGCTGTTACAGAGGTTGGTTGGTCGGTTGGTTTTTTTTTATGGCAAATCAACCTCTGTGGGTCATTTATTGCCAACTAAATTTTATTTATTTATTGCTGGTAATACCTTTTTCTTTCAACAATTTATTGTTGTTTTTTATTTAAGTTTGTGTGTAGTAATACGTTTTTCTTTTCGAGTATCAAGATTCATTGAGATTTTTTTAAGGGCAGGGTCCCCAAGATCTACCCTTGTTATTTAAAGGAGGAAAGGGACGGATTAATACCTTTCCCAAGGGTACCAGTGCTTAAGTGAATGCAGGGTATTCAACTGGAATTCGAACTCGGTTCACCGATTTCTCTTTCCGAGCCGATATCCACTGCACCACAACGCACATCCGTCACTAAACACTTACAGCACCTGGTATTCCCAAGCGGTCAACCATCTAAGTACTGACCAGGTTCAACGTTGCTTAACTTCGATGATTGAGCGCGAGCCGGTGTATTCAACGTGATATGGCCGTATGCACGCACATCCGTCACTAAACGATTACAGCACCTGGTATTCCTAAGCGGTCACCCATCTAAGTACTGACCAGGCTCAACGTTGCTTACCATCGGTGATCGAGCGAGAACCGGTGTATTCAACGTGATATGGCCGTAAGCACGCACATCCGTCACTAAACGCTTACACCACCTGGTATTCCAAAGGGGTCACCCATCTAAGTACTGACCAGGCTCAACGTTGCTTACCATCGGTGATCGAGCGAGAACCGGTGTATTCAACGTGATATGGCCGTAAGCACGCACATCCGTCACTAAACGCTTACAGCACCTGGTATTCCAAAGGGGTCACCCATCTAAGTACTGACCAGGCTCAACGTTGCTTACCATCGGTGATCGAGCGAGAACCGGTGTATTCAACGTGATATGGCCGTAAGCACGCACATCCGTCACTAAACGCTTACAGCACCTGGTATTCCAAAGGGGTCACCCATCTAAGTACTGACCAGGCTCAACGTTGCTTACCATCGGTGATCGAGCGAGAACCGGTGTATTCAACGTGATATGGCCGTAAGCACGCACATCCGTCACTAAACGCTTACACCACCTGGTATTCCAAAGGGGTCACCCATCTAAGTACTGACCAGGCTCAACGTTGCTTACCATCGGTGATCGAGCGAGAACCGGTGTATTCAACGTGATATGGCCGTAAGCACGCACATCCGTCACTAAACGCTTACAGCACCTGGTATTCCAAAGGGGTCAGCCATCTAAGTACTGACCAGGCTCAACGTTGCTTACCATCGGTGATCGAGCGAGAACCGGTGTATTCAACGTGATATGGCCGTAAGCACGCACATCCCTCACTATACGCTTACAGCACCTGGTATTCCAAAGGGGTTACCCATCTAAGTACTGACCAGGCTCAACGTTGCTTACATTTATGCAGTGTATACAGAGAAATTGAAGACTCGTTTATTTTTGTTTGTAAAATGTAAAAATATCGATTGTTATATCTGATGATATTTCCTACTGTACTTAGTGTTAGATTCCTTTCTTTGCTAATTTTTCGTTAACCCTGTCCTCCTTTGTGACGTTCAATGATTCTATCTCGCGTATCTCTGGATAACTCTTTAATTTTTACCATTTTTAATTCTTGAATTGAAGAATGCACATCAAAGAGTCAGATGATTAGCAGCACTATCTTGTAAGCAATAAGCATTCAAATACTATCGAACATTTGAATATTTAAAGTCTTTTAAAATACAAAGTTTCGATTGGAAATTTGAAAAAGTGACCTGTATCCAATACTTTTGCATAGGGTAATTTTGAACTTTGATAAAAAATGGATTCAACCATGAGTTTTTAATTTTCCTTCCACGCACAACTAAAACAACTTTACGAGATATTACTTACCAAATATTAGGCAAAATGTCGAACATAAACTAGAGTTATAACAGAAAATAATATGTATCCAATACTTATGCGTGTCACTGTATATTCGACAAGCAACGCTCTTAAAAACATCCAAGACAATAAAATTGAAATTAGTTAACGCATTGAATTATCTTTAAGCACCAGAAATCCAGAAAATTCAATGTGTCAGGTCAGTTGTTCACGAACATTTAAAACAAATTGGGAAAACTTTCAAAGAACGAATTTGGATTCATATCGGACTTTGAGAATTGAACATATAGTTCCAATATGTGCAGCGAATTTTAAACTAGGAATTCCAGCCATCATTTTTTCATAACATTGATTCAGATAATAAAAAGATGAGTTTCTCATATTAACAGAAAACAAAAATGATAGAAACAATGCCAGCGCTGGAACCTGGAATCAATCAACCAATATCTCTTCTTTAGGTCTTTTGGTAGAATTATAACATTTGATGTCTATTACGAGCTGTTAGATTGTGGAAAGGCCCTCGCTATAGATGTTTATTGCCATTAATTTAATCAGGTAAGCAAAGCATGTAATTGAATGTATGCTCTCTTTGTAAACAGAATAGATGTTATTCTCAGGCATGTCAATATAAAGACGCAGTCTACCAAAGAAATCAAAATAAAAGCCGATCGATAGGAAGTGCGTTTCTTCCACATCCACCACACCCACTAAAAGTATCGCGTACAGGTCACTAGAAAAGTTTTGAAATATTCTAGAAAATTAAGAATTAAAAAAGATGTTATACATAATCCTTCAAACATTTTCGATATTATTCTTATAATTCCCCGTTCTTGATAAATAATATCCAAATACATTTAACTTAGTATGTCATCGAAAATTCAATCATTTCTTGCTCTTATAAAATTTTGCCCTGTGAAGAATATTTTCAAATATTTACAATGTAGATACAGGTCTGAAATTATCCAAAGTCTGGGTAAGTTGCTACAATTGAAGGCACGAATACAGAGATTAAAATTTCACCGTCATTTTCTTAGATCGTGTATTTCTAAACATGTCTGTCCCTCCCTTATTGTTTTTCGAATTAAGAATTCAAAACTTTATTATGGCTTAAAAATTAAGAAAGATTTTATGCAAGATTTCATTGAAAATTTTTGAAAAAGAATCTTAGCTCTCAATTTTAATTTTAAGAACCAATGGAAAAAATATTTTTCTAACCTCTCCTTCTTTGATCGGATTCGGTTTGCGCGGTGAGTTGTCTACACAAATGAACTTAATTGTAAAAAATTGTCTTTGTTAAACCAGACAAAATTAGTTCATTTTGTTCGTAAGCGCTTTGGATGCAGTGAAGAACCTACTGGGGATGGAATAATTTTTAATTAATACTGTTATAAGCCTTCACAGTTAGAAATTAATATTCTTGCCCACGGTCTGGATTATTGTGTCCCTTACCCAATGCCAAAAGATATTTGCAGAATTTAAGGTTCTATTTGCTCATGCTTATAGATTGACACCTTGCTCTGCTGAGATTTTGTGTGATCTTAAGATAAAACTTAACTATCATGTCTAGACTTTTGCTGGTTTCTCTTTTTCGTATACAAAGTCAAAATGGGGTGAACAACACCACCGGAGAGTTAAAAACTTAAGAAAGAATCGCAATTTTGTGATTAACCTGATAATGGTGACGGTGTAGTGTTACTGGATCTTTCAAATTATGTATCTAAGATACATTTAACTGAATTTATATATCTATTTTCCTGAATTTACGCACACACAAATTTGTTTTTAGTTAATTACTATAAAGAATATATTTTGCCTTCACAATGGTGAATGGTAACCTCCAGGAGATCAAAACATTTCGCCTTCTTGGACTGATATTTTCCATTGACTTTCCGTGAATTGATTTCATTGAATCCTTTACGCTTGGTTAGGAGTAATATTCATGAAAGGGAGGAGATAATTCCGTGATGTCTATATAGACATGATTGAATGAAGTATCAGGAACGAGAAAAGCGTCAGAGCTGATTTAGTGAATTTCATTATGTTGACCTTTTGATATGGTATACAAAAAGTTTTCCAATCCAACGTCTACCTCTTTAATCAGGGCCAGATAAATATTTTACTAATTAGCTTGCACGTCGCTTTTATATCTCCGTGTGATATCGAATGCAGAGTATCAAATAGTTTCTAAGGAAATTTTTCGGAATAAAGTTTCTATGGAAGTTTCACACCAAGTAGAAAGGGGAATATATATTTTCTTCGTTTGTAATAAAGAAGAAAACGCAGAGGAAGCTCATGAAAGGAAGAAGTTAAAATATGACGAACTGCTGGAGAGTTGCAGGGTTAAAGGCTGGAGGGCTAGCTGCACTCCTATAGAAGTGGGGACTAGAGGATTTGCAGCAAGGTCCTTATGCAAAGCCTTAACAGATATTGGGATAGTGGGAGAAAAAAAAAGAAAAGCACTCAAGTCCATAACCGAAACAGCGGAAAGAACAGCTAATTGGTTATGGATCAAAAGAGAGAGTGCCTGGATTCCAAATTGTTAGCTAAAATTCCCCGAAATTCTGCGTCTAAATTAATGTTTCGGACGAGCTCATGTGCGGTTCGCCTCTAAATGGAAAGTGGCTCTGACTGTCGCCAATCGGAAGCATTTGCAGGGTTTCGTACCGGGCCTAAACGTAATTTTCCAGTGTCTGAAAGCGCTTATCGAGGGTGGGCCGGAGGCTGATCATCTCTGGTCGGGTCGGCGCTGTGAGTGGGGGGTATGATGTTGAAAGACCCGAAACCCACTAGTGATCTTCGCGATGACATCACTGACGACACTCTCCAGCGCCCCCCCCCCCCATTACGGTGCGTATGTTGGAAATATAGAACAGAGTGTCGATCATCATCATCACCGTAATGGAATATTGCAATAGCATCGAAATCAATGACTAGAATTATTCTAACTGTAGAAATATTCCTGGAATGCGTGTCTGCTAAAATGTTTGCAAAGCCTTTCATATGTCGAATATAAGTTGCAAATTGGCTCATGAAATCGAGTTGCCTAATTTTCCAAATTAACCGATTCGCCTTGATTACTTCGATGAAAGGTTTATGGTACATGAGCACGTAAAAAGACCTAGCTTCCAAGAAATGTCGAAAGTGTCAGATAACACAGTACCCTGCTATTAACACTCACCCGAATGTGTTGTAACTTCTAACAGTTTCTGGTAATTTCTTTGAGAAGAAAGACACATATAACCTTTCATCTGATTCACGACGGCTCCAGTAGCAAAACTGGTGGTATCTAGAATTGGCTAAATTTTTTCTTTGCCAACTTAAATGTTTACATCTTTTCTTTAGAAAGATTTATATCACTGTTCTCCAGTCCTTAAAGAATATCTGTTAATTGAGAAACTATTTACATCCAGTTGTGTATAAATTTTCTATAAAACTTCACCATGCCAAGAAATTGGTTTAGATTTTTAAAATCTTAGAGCCCCGAAAACAGTGAATAGGTTGTTTTTTTTTTTCAGGTAATGATTTGATACCAGTTTTATCAAGCTTATAGACTAAAGATTCAACACTGGGTAATACAAATTTACGCTTAAATAGAATCACCACGACACCATATTTTTAATCTTTAAAAAGCAGATTGTAAATAGCGTTTATGTTATTTTAGTTAAAAGCTGACAATGTGCACTTCATCGATCTAACAGAAAACTGAATCTAGTTCTTGAAAAACTTGATTCATAAATGTTTAAACGGATTCGACTGCATTCGGTAGTTTATACGGTAAACGCAAAAATTCCTAATAACTGTGACTTCATGTCAGAGAATTTCACATACACCTGATGATAGGTTTGGATGAGGTCAAATTTCGAAAGAATTTTTGTTACTTGGTAATATCTTGAATAATAGCAATTGGGTATATAAATATATATAAGGAAGAGTAAACGCGTTCAGTTTGCGGTAATCACTACAAGGTCTCCATGTGGATGCCTTCTGTTTTAGTACCACGTATAGAGGTGATTTGAGATGTGCGTTGTGGTGCATTGGATATCGGATCAGAACGAGAAATCGGGGAGCCGAGTTCGAATTCTAACTGAATTCATTGCATTCACTTACGCGCAAATACCCTTGGGAAAGGTATTAATCCGTCTATTCCTTCCAGTTATGGTTTAAATAACAGGTCAGATTGGCTTCTATAGCCTTGGCTGACAACCAGTCTACCGCAGAAAGTAATGGCAACTTACTGCGGGATAATCAAGAATGGTCCACCGGTCCTCCAGGTTTGGGGGTTGTGTGCAGGGCTAACAATCATGCCTCGTAAAAAACAGTTTGTTACGGAAACAGTAACAGAAAGTTACTGCCCTACACACCATTGGGTGTAAAAGGATGAGATGCTGATGATAGAGGTAAACACCATTCGCTTGAATTCCTGTTTGGAAATTATGTTAATCAGGTGCAAGTCAAAGAGATCATGATAAGACAGGTGGAGCAGTTGTTTCAATGAAGAGTGTGATGTCATGTTATCTCACAGGGGTATTGAATTTTGGTTAGGTTATGTCTTGATAATTGAACAATATTTTAAAAATATTCAGAATTTTCTTCTGGTGCTGAAGGGTAAGATATGTTGCAGACTTTAGGCAGCTAATAGATTTGATGTCATTCTTTGTGTCAATCAATCGTTGTCTTTTAATATCGATTAACATGCCCTATTTGGGCAAAATATTTACACCCAATATTAGTGTATTAATGTCGGCCACAATCAAAATCAAATGTCAATCTAGTCACAACAAATTAAGTATTATGCAATTATATCCATATGTGCGGATATCGAACCATCTATCGCTCGTCGTGTGAGTTTCCCCGGGTACTCTAATTTGTCTGACTGTGACAATTGTATTAGTGATACCTGTTCTCTAGTACCGATATGGCACATTATTTTTGAATAGCTGCCGATTATGCTGAAAGGTAGATCCAGCTTAGAATTTCCAACGTGCCCCGTCCATAAAGATTATAGGTTTATTCGTTACCTTGGGATTTGTAATTCTCAGTTGCAAATTTTATGCTCCCATCATCGAATCTCTTGTGGTAATAAGAGATGTCAGTTCCCGAGTAGGCTTCTATGCAGATGACGCCACAATATACTCAAGTCTCAAAAAGAAATCTACCCGGGCGGAAAAAGTAATCCTCATTCCTGGTCTCGGAAACTCAGTGTTCATCTCAGTGTTCTCGACAGGCTCCAAAGGAGAATCAGTATTGTGATAGGTATCGACTCGACTCCAGCCAATTTCTCACCGACGGGAAGTAGCTTCTAGCTGTCTGTTCTATAAATACCTTCATAGCGTCTGCTCTAACGAACTTAAGTCACTGGTGCCTTTGCAACAGGTGTTTACTTGTGCAACCAGACTGGCATCTGAGCCTCACCCTTTCACAGTTAGATCAACCAAATGCAGACGAAAATTCTACCCCCTCAGCTTCTTTTCTCGCACTTCCCGCTTGTGGAACTCGCTTCCATATTCTTGCTTGCCTGACGGCTACAGCCTCCAGGAATTTAAATGCAATGTCAATACTCATCTCTTAACCACTTGACTCTAGTTCTTTCTGCATCACCCTGTCTATTTTTTCTTTTCTCTCCACATTTGCAAATGTCATCACACCTGTCTTCTCTTGCTCCTTTCTAACCGGTTCGTCTTTCTTATCATTCTCCTCCTATCCAATCTTTTTACTCTCATGTAGCCCCCTTTACATCAGTAGCGTTACCGCCTTCCTCGAGGTGATACGATTAAAAAAAATCTGTGATGGATTTGGGTAAGAAATAGCTCGTAAATTTTAATTAATCAAAAAGAAAGCTGTTCTTTTTTAAACATCATAGAAACTCTTTTATACATGAGAAGGGATCACACTAAGCTCCCAGAAAGTTGTACACTGCGCCTCTTCGATCTCACTCTCTCAGTCTATCTCAAGTTGAATAACTGCATCGAATTAATAACTTCATCTACTGCTAAGAAGTTGGAGTCACTGTGCCGGGCTAAGAAGATTTTCTTCTCGCCAGAATTCATCTTACTTATTAATATTAGGCTCTTGAATAACCTCTCTCTGATTTTTAATGAAAAGTAATGTTTTATTTACACAACTTAGTAAGAAACATGTTACTGAAAGTGTTGTCCATCGCTAGCCACTTCTTTTTACCATCTTTCTAATTCTACGTCTGAAAAACGAGACATCTTTGAGACTTAATACTAGTCAACCCAATTTTGGTATCCTCATAAGAATGAAAGTGCTGCTCAGCCAAGCCATGTGCTATCGATCGGAACAAGTAATAATCGAACGAGACAATGCCTGGTGAATGCAGTTGATGGGATATGACTTCCCATTTAAACGTTTCCAAGTAGGTTATCACCTATTCTGCAATATGTGGTCCAGCATTTTTATGGTGCAAAAGCAATTTATCGCGTGTCACCTAGAATAGTAGATGGTGTTCTTCAATTCTCGTCTCAAACGCATCAATTGTAGTCGATAACTATTTACCGTGATGGTTTTTTTCTATTTGAACAACTCATGATAAACTACGTCCAGCTGATCCTAAAAAATGCTGAGCAGAAGCTTCGAAACAACGATATTCGGTTTTGCCGCCAATGTTGATACATGACCGGGCTTACCTCACGATCTTCTACGCTAAGGGGTGTTGTCATCATCATCATCATCATCATTTATACATCACACCCAGATGGTGCATTGGGCAGCAACTTTTTGTTGCTGTTTCTCTAACAAACTGTTTTTTACGGGGCAGGGTTTTAGCCCTACACCCAACCCCCAAACCTGGAGGACGTTGGACCAATCTTGGTCCCTACATTTACAGCAACTGGTATTCCCAAATGTTCACCCATTTAAGTAATTACCAGGCTCGATGTTGCTTAACTTTGGTGATCGAACGGGAACCGGTTTATTCAACACGATATAGCCGTAGACAGGGGTGTTGTAGTGTCCTCAACATTCCTCGTCGGTTACGATATGGTGCGACAGCCTTTCCTTTTTCACCATTGAAGCAGCTCTTCACACTTGACAAAACTCTTGGTTGTAACTGCTACGATACCCAATGCCTTCGCATTTGAATCATTCCTAATGCTTTCAAACATTTTGAAACTGTTATGTGATCAACTTCTAATGTTTTTTAAATTTCAATTTGCGGCTGAAGGGAGTAATGTCTTCAATTCTTCGTTTTCAAACTTTTTGGCGCGTCAGAGCATTCTTTATCTTCAACATTAAAAACCGTTATATTTGAAATGTCTAAACCAATCTCAGCTTGATGTTTCCGACAGAGCATGGCCGCAAGTCCCAACAAGAATTCTGTACGGCTCAGCTGCAGATTTCTTTTGAATGGCGTATTTCAGTCAGATTCTCCGCAAATACATTTTTGGCACGAAATCCGACATTTTGAAAAGCAAAGTCGTTTACACTTAGTCCAAGTGACATACCCTGAATTTCAAGTACGCTTATAATAATTTCTCATAGATGCGTTGCCAACAGAAACTACACGAACGTAGTTCTAGGAACGCCTTCTGTTGGAAAACAGCGATAACTCGTTTAATGACTATCAAATGCACCGTTCGCCGTGGATTGAATACAGTTCTCATATCTTATCGGATCCCTGCTATCCATTCCGAGGTTCTTCACAAAATTCTAAAGATATTTATAATGTATGAGATCCCAATTCGGTCGCTCAACTTCAGTCACTTTCTTACCAACGGAATGTAGTTTCTTTCTGTCTAATTTTTAAATATTTACACGGTTTTTGCTCTGACAAGCTTGATTTCCTGTTACCACTCTTTCATGAATTTACTTATGCTATAATTCTTTATTAATTTGGTTCTAAGCTTCGGTGATGCTGGACGTTATGGTATTACCGTTTTAATAACCTTTTTGAAGATGGCTCATGGGAGCCGAAAGCTTAGAACCAAATTAATAACAAATTATCGAAATGTTGAAGAATATTTGACTTTATTTTCAACTGAAATTAAAGCCAAAATACGACGTTTATAACGGCTCATGATTAAACATGATATACATTCATTGTCTCTTATAATTAACAGTATATGTATGTATATATATATATATATATATATATATATATATATATATATATATATATAAATCTTTTTTGTTGTGATTTGCTCCTGTATCGTTGTCTACTTCCCGACGAACTGCGATGGTAGTGTCTTTCTAATTGTTGAATTTATTTAGTCAGATCTGTTATTTGCCATTTCGCCATTTTCCTATTGTATATTGGTGTTATCCTCATTGGGGGATTGTAATAGAGCTGCGCTCTTCTTTCTTGTCGACAATCCGCAACGGAAATTCATGAATAATAAAGACCGATAATTAGCACAAAATGCCACATCACACGACTCCGCCTAAAAATCCAGCAGCAATAAAGTAAGAAGCATTAATTGATTATAAAATTAAATGCACACACAAAAGAAACTTGACAGAAAGGATTTCAAAGGCCAATCGTTGCATAAAATGTCATTATTCTGTCTTCCACAATTTCGCCCATACATAATAGATCGACATTCACTTTAAATTTCTCTCGGTTACATTTGATCTGAGATTTCATTATACCAAGAGTATCAACCTAATTCAACCGCTAAGTTATTGATTGGCTAATTCAATGTCCAGACGGGGGTTTTGATACTCAAGGACTCAAAACCTTGAATAATCTGAAATAAATATCTCTGTTTTATATCTATCGGTACAACAAAAGCTGAAGGGAACATAATGAAACTGACGAATAAAATATGATATTGGCTACATAACACGATTATTGCATATAGTCTCCAACATTGACTAAGCATATATTTGCGAGCGATGAAGACGTGTTTAAACCACTAATGTGAAATGGTTTAACAAAAACATTAATGTCACTAGAAGTGCGCATAATATACACCTAAAATGCTCCGATGCACATTTTTATTTCCCTAAGTATTATGCAAATCCATACGCTTTTCCTTATTTATATTAACGATCTCCACGATGTAATAAGATCCCAAATAGGCATATACGCTGACGACACTAAGGATTACCCTTGTCTCGATCAAAAATCTGCCGAGGCTGACAGAGCAAACCTCGCTGTCGTGCTTGAAAATGATCTCCAATCCGTGGTGGACTGGGGTAAGAAATGGCTCGTAAATTTTAATGCTTCTAAAATGAAGCTGCTATCTATTAACCATCATAAACAATCGTTTCTCCCACCCATTAACATGGATCAGGCTTCTCTCCCTGAAAATAAACGCTGCGCCTCCTCGGGTTAACTCTTGGAACAGTCCTCAATTGGAATAAATATATAGAATCCATAGCTAAATCCGCTGCTAAGAAGGTCGATTCTCTGTGCAGATCCAGGAAGGTTTCTCGTCTGAAACAATGCTGCACATATACAAATCTACCATTTGCCCTTGCATTGAATACTGCTGCCATTTCTGTTCAGGTGCTCCTGCTATCCACCTAGGGCTCCTTGACAAATTCCAACGGAGAATATGTAATGTGATCGATCCTGACTTGGCAGCTCGGATACAGTCACTTTGTCAACGGCGCAATGTGGGTTCCCTGTGTCTCTTCTTCAAATATTTTCACGGTTTCTGCTCAGATGAACTTAGCTCACTGGTGCCCCCTATATATGAATTTAATCGAGCTAAAAGATTAGCAAGTAGACCCCACCATTTTACTGTGAAGCCAATAAAATGTAAGCGCAAATTCTGTTTCATCAGCTTCTTTTCTCGCACTTCCCGCCTGTTTAATTCCCTACCGCATATTTGCTTTCCTGACAGCTACAATCTTCAAGAATTCAAATGTAAAGTCAAGAGTCATCTCCTGTCTCAGTAACTTACATCCCGTCTCTCACGCTTTATCTCTGTCCACCCCACTCATCAGTATTCTCTTCCTTCTCATACTCTCTTCCTGACACCCCCTGTAACTTTTCACTCTTTCTCATAACATTCCTCCTATGTAACCTCTGCACAACAGTGGCAGTAAAATGAAGGAAAGTTATGAGAAAGTGTGACAGGTTATAGGGGGTATCAGGAAGTGGGTAAGGGAAGGATGAGAATACTGATGAGAATGGATTGGACGGAGAAAGGAGCATGAGAGAGACGCTGCAGATTAGTGAGTTAGGAGATGACTATTGACTTTACACTTAAATTCGATTGTGTACCTTGTATTAAGCAAAAAGTGCTTGACTGAAAGAAGCTGTGTACTGCGATCGAACCTAGTGTTAGGGTTATGGTTAGGGTCTGAGTTGTAACTTTGCAGAAGCAATTATAAATGTGAAAACCTTTAGGCCAAAAGTTAACAGCTCTACCTCATTAAACAGATAAACATATTTGTTCCGGAATCAGCACCTTGTGTGGTGAGGGTCTCCTTGTAACTGTTTCAGGAATAACCACAGTGTGGTGATTCTGAAAAATATCCGACTTCTATCGAATGGTCTACTATAAACTTTAAAAGATGAAGAACGATACGATACCTTATACTGTATCTCTGTTGGTTTCTCAGTTTTTAAAATCCCTCTAATGTTTACTCGTGCAACCAGACTGGCAACTGGGTCTCACCCATTCACAGTTAGATCAACCAAATGCAGACGAGAATTCTACTCCTGTAGCTTCTTTCCTCGCACTTCCCGCCTGTGGAACTCGCTTTCTTATTCTTGCAATCCTGACGGCTACAACCTCCAGGAATTGAAATGCAAGGTCAATACTCATCTCTTAACCAACTGACCCTAGTTCTTTCCTCACCACCCTGTAAATCCTTTCCTTTCTCTCCACCTCTGCAACTGTCATCACACCTGTATTCCCTTCCTTCTCTTGTTCCTTTCTGAATGGTTTGTCCTTCTCTTCACTCTCTTTTATCTAGTGCTTTTACTCTTATGTAGCCCCCTGCACATCAGTGGTGTTTCCGCCTTGCTCGGGGTAATATGATTAAAACAAAATTTGAAGCACGTTACTGCGTGTTAAATCCTCGCAGTATTTAATATTGCTGAAATTATTGCTAAAGTTTTTGGTCGAGATTTACAAACTCTACTTTTCGCAAAAGAATCTATAAAATTTGAATAAGCTTTATACCCTACCCTGCTTTCGCTTTGCAGTTCTCTTGTGAAACCCACTGTGCACCAGTGGCAGTACTGCATTGATTGTAGGTGAAACAATTTAAAAAAAAAAGGAAAATTTGATTTATTTGGAAAATAATTTTACAAAATCATTCTTCGTGGTTTAATAATGTCTTTAAATTAATTTAATTTAAAAGGAGTTCCTGAATATATTTTAAGATTTTTTTCTTTTTAACTTAGGATTTCTTATTCTTGAACAGGTAACATGCAACTGGTAAAGCGTAATTATTTCTTTCTGGGGCCACATTCTTCAAACGTTTGATCTTGTGATCTTTTAAACCAACTAGAATCTGGGTATATAGGTATATATGCATATATAAAATCTGAAAAAAAAGATATGCAATAAACTTGGTTTCATTTTTTTAATGCGTATTAGTTATTATAATCATTAAATCGTTTTGAAAATATGGGTAGTATTTTTATCTTAAATAATAAATCCTTTTTTCATTAAAATTTAATAAATTTTATTATACTAAGCTAAGCACCCTAGTAAAATCAAATGTACAAGGTACTCTCATAAGTGTTTAAACTTCTCTCCAAAGAATAGTTTGGATCGGTAAATACATAAGTATTTTAGAGGGTGTGACGAATGGACTAACGAAAGTCAGAGAAAAGTATTATTAAGGAAATAGAATAATAAATTGAAATAAAGGAAAAAATATAACGTGTGTGTGTGTCCCCGTTACCTATAGAATACGAAATGGCTGAACCGATTTTCTTGAAAATTTACACAGGTGTACTCTAAACGTCTGCGAGTGTTCGTAGCTAGTTTTTGTGTCAAAGTACCCCGAGAAATATGGAAAGTCGATAATCGAAAAAATTTGGTTATAGAAGGAGTGGTCCGATTTTAATTAAATTTGATATACTCATAGACAAAGACATAAGAAACGATATTCAGAAGTTTAAAGGTTTGCAGTTCTTACAAAAATGCAGAAAATCGATAATATATATATTTATATATATAAAAGGCAAGATGTTTGTGTGTGTGTCTGTTTGATGAAACTGTTGTTTCCATAACGAGTACACTTTTCCAGGGTGGAGTGGTTAACTTCAGGTCTAAATGGTTTTTTATACATAGTTGATTTTTGCTGTTGCAAATTAATATAAAACCTGTACCCAGAAATAACCTATTACTTTTTTGGCCAACTGATCGATAATATCCCACATTGAACCTTTTACTTTTGAGTTACCTTTCGGACTTATTTAGCCTTCAAAATTCAGTTTACGACGAAAAAATGTATTTGATATCGATACCAGGAAATCAAAATTTTACTTACATCCATTCATTTTTCTTTCACTCTACGGTTTCGCTTTAACTGGAAACAACTACTGCTTTTTGTCATTCGTGCCAACGTCCAAAAAGTCTGAGCTGCAGTACCATGCATTAGTTTTAAAGCTTTCATTACACCCGAGCAACGCCGGGCTATAATTCTAGTCATGTATACTTGAATCATCATAATTTATGTTAGAAAAACATTTTTCAAATTTCTAAATTTTCCAAAACAAATCAATTTATTTCCTTCTTTTTGACCATGCAAGATAGATGTTGTGGTGCAGTGGATATCAAGGGTTGAGTTCAAATTCCAGTTGAATTCGTTGCATTCACTTACAAGAAATTACATTTTGGGAAAGGTATTAATCCGTCTCTTCCCTCTAGCTATGGGTTAAATAGCAAGACAGATTGGCTTCTATAGTGTTGGGAAAACTAAGGGAAAACCTTCTGCCCAGTTAGTCAAGTCTCTTGGAAATGTCCATTTATTCAATACCAACAGCCATTAATCGACAATCAGACATCGTGTTCTTTCTGTTCAACAATTCATCAACGAAACATAAGTGCGATTCCGTTTTAGGGTTAGGGTTTGGTTACAGGTGTTAGAGTTTGGGTTAAGGTAAAAGTGTGACTAAAAATGTAAGGAATGCTATGATTAGGAACTGGGGATAATATTGTCTTGACGCTCACCTACGTCTATTGAACAGGTGAAGAGGCTCATCCCTTGTTCCCTGTTAAGATGTGGTTTCCGGATTTCTCTTTTTCCCAATTTTCTTACTCTTTTCTTTTTTTTTTCTTAGTTGGAGTAGATAGACTAAACTATCGCCCGGTTCACACTTCACCCACGTCTATTGAACAGGTGAAGTGGCTCATCCCTTGTTCCCTGTTTAGGACGTGTTTTCCAGTTTCTCTTTTCCAATCATCAGTCGCGTTACCGCCTTGCTTGGGGTGATATGATAAAAAAAAAATAATAATCAGATTCAAAATGTTTGTAAATATTTTGATGGTACAAATGCGTGTTATGGTTAACGGAGAATGCAAATAGCGAACCTAATCTTTATATTTATCTGTCCACTAAGTTAGGGTCACAATTGTTTTATGCTGCCAGTTCACAACTACAGACAGAATATAGCAATTTTGTCCGAGATCGTTTCATTAACGTCCAAACTAATATAATTATCGGAAGGATTAATTCAAAATATGAAAATTTGTATCAACATCCTTAGACAAATATCTAAGCGAAGTGTATACTGATCTCGTAGACGCAAAGAGAACTACATGATAAATCCTAAAATTTTTTAATTAAAATAATTGAAGATAAGCAGAATTGGTTCAAGAATTTAAAGTAAACAAAAAGTTATTGTGAGTTGAGCATTTCTGTTTGGAAAAAAAAAAACCACAGCCGAAACTTGATCAAATGTTAATCACCAGCGTTAAACTTCCGTTAGAAATACTGAGCCAAATTGCTTGAAAATAATCGAAATTTTACCTAACATCCTGAGTTGAATGTACATCGATTTGTCAATTTGGGTTTCGAGATATACAGCTTTTATATCAAATTACACTTGGTAGAAAAACTAGTTTTCTCTCATACTAGTGAATTGTATAAATTAACAAAATAATATACATGTTGTAACAAAATAACAATATAATGCATATAAATATACGAGTTAATGTATATTTTGTAATAAAATTGCAAGATAATAACAACGCAATATTGTATATTCTGTAATGTAACAGAAAGATAATGTATATTTTCTAAGAAAATAACAAGATAATATAATTTTGCAATAAAATGAGTTAATTTATATTTTATAAAAGATAAAATAATGTATATTTTGTAAAATAGTAATAGATATATTAAAGCATATTTGGATGCAGTCATAGGAAAAAAAATGTCTATATCCGTAAATTAAAGTGTTTATTTGCAAATGCACTGATTGTTATCCTGAGTGACACAAATCAGAAAAACTCCACATATAAAATGTGATAATAAAAATATTTGTCACAAACTAATCTAAGTAGATGGAGACTAACTCAGCTGGAATTGGCAAACAAAATTATCAAATGTGCATATTCGTTATATCCATCTGTTCAAAATAAGATCAAGTAACCTGCTGTGTGTTTAGATATTTTTTTTTATAAAAGCTAAAAAATATTTGAAATGTTATTAGTGCTGACCAGGTAACTTTTCATCAGTTATTTTCTCATCGTCGTAATCTTTGACATTTCTAAAAATAATTTAATAGTATTTTTTTTTTTGGATAAGCCTTCCTACTGAGACTTTAAGCGAAATAACAGTGCGAGGTCTCATCATTTTACAACTAAAAAGACTAGATATAACCGTAAAATCATCAATTTCTTCTATCACACTTCTCACTTGCAGAAATCTCATCCGGTTGTCTGTTTCTAAATCAACATTGATCTTAAAAAATTTAAATGCAATGAAAACCGTCATCTTTTATCTTCTTACTATTGTTCTTTTATTAATCTCTCTCCTTAAGAATATTTTTCTTTTCTCTAACACTCATTAACATTTTACGCCTTAGTTGTATTGTTGTTTTACTTGGGGTGAAATGATTACGAACTTAGTGAGTTCCAATTCCACTTGGAATCCGTACATTCACATACACGTAAAAGTAACTGGGAAAGTTGTGAATCTGGTTCTCCCGCTATGGGTTAATTAACGGAACTTGCGTCACTAAACGATCATTATCGCAAAAATATTATAATCCGAACTTATTTTCTGACGTTAAATAACATGCAAAGAGTTGAGTCGATAAACCATAGCAAATCAATGAATGAATGAATCAATCCGCATCGAGACGGGACAAAGCCTATCAGATTATCTCCGATTTATTGGCATATTTAAGAAATAAATTCGATTTCATAAATTCAATATTTTGGATAAATTTTAATCTGAATTTAAAACAAAAAATGAATTTACTATTTTTTGTGTTACTTTAACCTAAAATTATTTATAAATGGAACTTTGTCTGTGTGTGTGTCCGTTACCTATAGACTCCGAAACGGCTGAACCGATTTTCTTGAAAATTTACACGGTTGTATTATATGCTTCTGCAGTTGTTCTTTGCTGTGTTTTGTTTCGAGGAAACCCCCGATAAATATCAAAAATCGATAATCGAAAAATTCGGGTTATAGAAGAAGTGGTCCGATTTTAATCAAATTTAATACACTCATAGACAAAGACTTAAGAAACGATATTCAGAAGTTTCAAGGTTGCAGTTCTTACAATAATGCAGAAATCGATAATATATATATATATATATATATATATATATGGCAAAGATGTCTGTGTCTGTGTCTGTTTATCTGCCTGTATATCTGTATTTTTTCAGCCCTTTTATTTTATGTTTGCTTCTGGTTTGGCTCTAATAGACATAATTGTAGTTCTTAATCTCAGCCATGATACCATTTACTCAGAGGACTTATTTAGCCTTCAAAATTCAGTTTACGACGAAAAAAATGTATTTGATATCGATACCAGGAAATCAAAATTTTACTTACATCCATTCATTTTTCTTTCACTCTACGGTTTTGCTTTAACTGGAAACAACTATTGCTTTTTAGTCTTTCGTGCCAACGTCCAAAGAGTCTGAGCTCCAGTACCATGGATTAGTTTTCAAGCTTTCGTTGCACCTGAGCAACACCGGGCCATACTGCTAGTCTCATTAGAAATTAAAAACGTTTAAAATAACTATTTTTTCAGGATATCAGGTGCTAAGATTTGGATGTGTCCGTAATTTGCTAAATAATGATTTCGGATAGTTTATCAGAGATTTGATTTCTAATTCTTGTTGTGTTCGTTATAAAGGATTCATAAGCCGAAGAAAATGAATCAGTCAATCATTTGTTTCATCATCGTAACGTGTCCGTTACTAAATATTATTAAAATAAATCAGGAAGACAAAGAGTTTGACGGTATTCTTACTAGTAGCGTTGATTGTGTTGATTGCAGATCCATGTCGAAACGTTTCATCTTTTATAAAACTTGAATTGCTCTATTATGAAAGTTTCATTTTGAAACCTGAAAAATATTCTTTGGCTTTAAATAACATGCAAAGTGTCAATTAACTATAAAAAATAATCAATTAGTCAGTTAATAAATCACTGCTTGAGTATCGAAACGTGACGGTTATACTACAGTGTTCTTTCTGTTAGAGGTGACCTGCCATTTTGTGAATTGATGTAGAAATAGTTCCCCTTATGTAACTTATTGTTATAGGGGAACATCCTGCTGTCCCCGAGAATGGAATGCTCTAGACTTTAAAGGATGAGCACCACCGTTTTAGGCGCGGGCCTTCTCTATTTGATAGTTTATTCCGCTCCTACTCGGTGATTGTTTATCTGTATCTTATTGTTAATTGTAACTTCATACAATAAATCCGTTATATCTATTTCCTGTGTCGAGTACCATTCTTACACTAATCTTTACATCCTTTCCGGGATATATCACTTGTACTACGCCATCTTGCTACTTTAATTTTAAAAAGCTATGCACAATTGACTGAGGCATACACTTCATCCAGACCGTATGGATAGAGCATTGTTATCCTACACCAAATCTTACAATGTAGGAATATTTTCTGGGCTTAAATAATACGCAAAGGGTTGATAACCAAGCAGTCGCCAAAACAGCAGATTAGAAAATCTTCCTTTTATCTCGTTTTTTTTTCTCTCTACTTTTCCTTTTACTCCATGTTCTGCCATACATTTACATGTAATCGTTAGATAGGGGTTTCCTTTCCACACATCACCGAAAACATTCTTAACTAGCAAATATTTTTATTCCAATGCGTCAGTTAACCGATTCTTGTGTATTAACTACTTGTCTACGTTTCAATAATTTGTAATAAAGAATTCTATTTGAATGCTGACAAACACAGACAAAAACAATTCCCCAGCGAAATTCTATTCGTTTCAGATATTGTTTGGCTTATCTAATTGCTACATGGCACGATTTGATCAGGGTTCTCGCAATACATCCATTTTTCATTGCCAATAACAATATCGTTCAAAATTAACTATCCTCTTTATTTGTGTGTGTACGTATGTCAGTTTGTGTAGCAAAAAACAAAATAATAGTTCTAAATTCAATTCGATATCTTTAAGTGTCAGTTAATGAGGCCAATTATCTTTCATATAGAATTTTTCAAAGTAGCACTTTTACGCATATTAAGATATTACTACTCCTACAAATAGTACTAATGATAAAAACTAGCAATAACAACGACAATTTCACAGTTTTCCTTTTCGAAATTTCCTGATCAATCTTAATTCTCAAGTAAATGATTGAATAAGCTCGTAGCGATTTCTACGACAGTATATTCTCCGTAGAAATTCCCCTGTCGATTTCTTTAATAGTTTCTCTAAACATGTCACCAAACTATTGTAAAATACAATAAAAACTAAGTCCGCTGATAAATCTTTAAACAAAAAATTGTTTACAAAGCAAACTTTAAACAATTCTAGCTTTCCTTCTTTACTACTATCTTGGGCGGACCTGAAGGAGACTACCACCAACTTTAAATTTGTTGTTTTTCCTTTTGTTATTTTTTGTTTTTTTTTACTTTTTCAAATGCAGTCATATGGATTACACCCTAAACTTTCCGATTAACAAAAGCAATTATGCAAAATTTCAATATTTAAACAATTTTAGTGGGGAGCTCAGTTTTTCATACAACCTTATAGTAAATCGCAGGTACGACATTAGCTTCAACTGCAAATTTGTTGGTTATCAATTTTTTTGACATTTTTCAGTGCAATCTTATCGATTAAACCCTTAACATTTCGATTGACAAAAAAAATAATTGTAAAAATTTCAACATTTAAACAATTTTAGTCAGGGGGGGATCAGTTGTTCATATAAGCTTAAATCGATCCTGTGCAATTAACCTTTTTGCTTGCGCATATTCAACAACTGAATCCTTGCGAAATTTTTGAATAAAGCCATTCTTGGGGTTTTCGAGGAAGATACCACCGTAAGAACTGAAGAAAACTTGAAAAAGACAAAAACAAGGGCAACAACCCGTCAAAAAAAAAAGAAAAAAAATCAAAGCGACCCCAACGCGAGTGATTCCAAAATGGAGGATCGTTTTGCTATAACGTTGTATGAGAAACTGAGCCCCCACCCTAAAATTGATTAAATATTGAGATTTTTAAAATGATTTTTGGATAATCGGAAACTTTATGTAATAATCGATAAGACTGCGCCGAAAACATCAAGAAGAAATGAAAAACAACAAAATTAAAGATGGTTGTAGTTTCCTTCATGTTTGCCTTTTTGTGTTTGTAATTTTTTTTCACTGAAACTAAGTATAACCTGTAATAATAGGTCTTTTCCACGTAATCAAAAACGAAAACAGTTCATTATCTATCATTTATTAGTAGGATACATTAAACACTATTTTTTCTTATCTTTTCTTTCATTCATTTTTAGTTTAACGTTATCACTGCAAATCAACGCAGAGTTTTACCAGGGAACCATCCTCGGACATACACTATATCTAATCTTGTTGATGTTATCTTTCTGATCTTCTTGATGTCAGATAACTTATTGGGTATCTGTGAAGATGGCACAACTAGTTAATCCTTATGTAAGTGCCAATCCTACAGATTAAACAACGTAAAATTGATAACTGCTCTTCAAAACGCATTTCCAGTCAGTGATTAACTAGGATAAACAATGGCTTTCTAATCTTTAAGCCTCTAAACACTAATTAAATTTAATCACCACATTGAACCTTCTCCGTCATTAGCATAGCGGATACTCAACTCCTGACAAGAAGTTGATTGATTATATTGAATTAATTGCTAGTCTAAATACTAGAAATCTTATTTCACTGTCTTGTGCCAGAATATTATTTTCGTTAGAATCATATTGCTCAGATATAAATCTACCGTTCGTTCATATATGAAATATTACCGCCATATCTGGTCGCGTGGTGCTGATATATAATCGTGGGTATTTTGACAAATTTTTTTTTAATCATTTAACCCCGGACAAGGCGTAAATGCCACTGATATGCGGGGGGCTACATAACTGAAAGAAAATTAATTAGAGGAGGGAGAAGAGGATTACAAACCAATTAGAAAGAAGCAATAGAAAGATGAAAATGCAGGTGTAATGAAAGTTGCAAATGGGGAGAGAAAGGGGAGGATATACGGGGTGGGGGAAGGACTAGAGTCAAGTGGTTAGTAGATAAGTATTGATATTGTATTTACATTTCTGGAGGTTGTAGTCGTCAGGAAAGTAAGAATATGGGAGCCAGTTCCACAGGCGTGAAGTGCGAGAGAAGAAGCTGCAGGAGTAGAATTGTCGTCTGCATTTGGCTAACCTAACTGTGAATGGGTGGGACCCAGTTGCCATTCTGGTTGCACGAGTAAACACCTGTTGAGGAGGCACCAGTGACTTAAGTTCGTCTGAGCAGAAGCCATGATAGAACTTATAGAACAGACAAAGGGAGGTCACATTTCCTCGGTGGCAAAGGGCTGTAGTCGAGCCGCCAAGTCAGCACCTATCACGTTACTAACTCTTCTTTGGAGCCTGTCGAGAACACTGAGGTGAGCGGCAGGGGCGCCTGACCATAAATGGTAGCAGTACTCCATGCAGGGTCGAATGGTTGACTTGTATATATGCAGGATGGATTCAGCCGGAAAGAACATCCTGGATCGACACAGTGACCCAACCTTAGCGGTTCCACTTGAGATCAGAAGAGAAGGTAGCGCAGTGTATTGCACTCAGAGAAAATCGCTTGGTCCATGCTTAGGTGAGGCAGGAGAGGTTGCCTGTGAGGGTTGACAGACCACAGCTTGGTCTTGGACTCATTGAATTCAATGAAATGCTTGTAATTTCACTGGTCATAACATGTCAACCCTTCATTCACTTTCCTACCGGCCTAAATAGCCTTCTTCCGTCTTTTCTATAAATAATATAAGGGCATTTGTTCCGTTATGCTTTTTTTCCTTAATGCCCTGACTGCATGAATCTAAGCGTACAACCAGATTGTCAGTTAAGGATTACCGTTTTATTGTTGAACATGCAAATGTCTGTTCTCTTTCGACAGTTTCTTTTCTCACCTGTGGAACCTTTTTGCAATTTCCTACTCCTCTGCTACCAATAATCATTACAAATTTAAAGGTAACGCCAATTGACATCTTCTGCCATTTTTAATTTTGGCTCTTTCTTGTCCGTTTTCTTGCCTCCATTTGCTAAAGATTACTTATTCTATTTCTCTTCCTGTAACCTCCTGCATCCTAGTAGCATTATCGTTTGCTTGAAATAGAAAGATTTTAAAAAATTGCATCTGTGATATATCTTTCAAATTTTTCTACTCGATCAAGAAAGAATGTTCAGTTTCGTAGCAGCTTTTGTCTGGAGACGTGAAAACATTCATCACCGTTTCTTTCTCTGATTGTTTATTGAATTCTTTCTTTTTTTCCGTAATTATTTTTTTAATTTTCGTACTGAAACCAAGTAGTGTTCTTGATATGTCATTTCCGTTGTTTTATGCGATATAAAAATCGGAATCTTCTATTATTTATAAGGTATTGACAAGACTTAATTGTCATGCTAACAAAACTCTGAGAAAGCAGAATAATAATAATAATAATAATAATAACAATTAGTGAAACAACATGAAAACAGAAAGAAAAATATGCAATAATAAAAGAAGGCAGTAAATACAAACAAGATTTACATTTAGAAGATTCTGTAGAAAAGCTAAACAGAAGCCAAGAATCAACTATTGCAACAAAAAATATGAAAATGAAAGCCAAAGATAACGCTCTTGAACAGATGAAACAACGCTGGCAAGACAAACCTCTGCATGGCCAATATCCAGAACGTGCCAATAAATCTAATGTTGATAAAGTTAATAATCATGGATGGTTACGTGTATCTGGATTAAAGTCTGAGACTGAAGACATTTTCTTGCAGGGCAAGATCAAAGTCTTTTCACTAGGAACGTTCAGGTAAATGTTATACATAATAAAGTGGATCCAAAATGCAGGTTCTGTGATATATACCAAGAAACAATCGACCATCCATTTTCAGGCTGTTCTGTACTTGCCCCAAATGACTATAAAAATCGTCACGATAGAGTGGGGCAATATTTACAATGGCCAATGTGCAAACACTATGGAAAATAAGTAAACAAACACTAGTATGAACATCACCCAGCACCGGTTACGGAAATAGAAGATGTCACCATTCTATACGATTACACCATATACACAGACAGTAAAATTGAAGCTAATAGGCCGGACATTACTGTTCAAAACCAGAAAGAAAAATCATGTCTATTAATTGATATGTCTTGTCCAGCGGATTGTAACATAGCAATCAAGGAATTCGAAAAACTGTCAAAATATAATGACCTGGAAATTGAAATAGAAAAAATGTGGAAATTGAAAACAAGAGTTGTGCCAGTGATAGTAGGTGCACTTGGAATGATAAAAAATGGAACAAAACAACACATTGAAAGAATCCCTGGCTGTCAGTCGGCCTGCAAATAGTAAGCTTGTCTGATTGATCCTATTTTGCTTTATTTTTTGAATTCTTTTTTATTATTCTTTTTTAGTTTTTATTCTTTCTATAATTTTTTTTTCTTGTTTTGTTTTGTTACTAACCTAAGTTCTCTACTCGTCACTCTTGTAATGCACTCTGACTATGATTGTGGAAATTGTTTTTGATTATCAAGTTTAGTTTTGGTATATAGGGTTTCGGTTGTATGAAGGAATTCTGAGTAGTTAGTCTTTAAAGACCGGCCATGTTTTTTCTTCTTCGTCAACTAGACACATGGCTTCGAGGTGTTCCCCACCCCACCTTCTCTGACTTCAATGTATTCTACCCTCTCACGTCTCCTTATTACTGCTTACTTAAGGTCAGCTTTAACTAGCCAGAAATATCTGAGGGGACAAACAAATTGAAAATAATTTTAGAAATTTTAACTTTTTTCTGTCAGTCGGCCTGCAAATGGTAAGTTTTAGCTTGTCTGATTGATCCTATTTTACTTTATTTTTTTTATTTTTTTATTATTCGTTTTTGGTTCTTATTTTTTGTATAACTTTTTTCTTGTTTTGTTTTGTTACTAAGCTAAGTTCTCTAATAGTCACTCTTGTAATGCACTTCGACTATGATTGTGTAAATTGTCTTTGATTATCAAGCCTAGTTTCAACTTATACTAGTTAAAACTTAGTAAACTTCAGTCACTCTTATATTTTTTCTTTTTTTCTTTTTTTAATTGGAGTAGATAGTACCTACTATCGCCCGGTCTCACACTCCACCCACTTCTTTTGGACAGGAGTAGAAGTGATCGCCTTGTTTTTTATTTAGGAAGGGATTCCCGGTTCATCTCTCTTTTTCGGCCTTGATGTTGGTTCGGCTTGCAGTTGGTGAGTATGGCGGCAACGTCTCTTCATTCTGAGGGTTTCCTGGTTGATGCTTCCGACTGGTAGTTAGGAGCCCGAACTCTTGCATAGCGTCTTGAGAGGCTGCTCTGATCAACAGTTGAATAATATCGGGCGTCCCTGCATGAATTTCCGATGGGAAACCCCGAGGCCACATTATGCTGCAGGCGGCGCCATTCTCCATCCTTCACCTGCTGCAATTAGTGACCATCTGGCCCTACTCTAGACCTCTCTCTATCCACAACTAAACCACCATGAAATTAAACAAACGAAACAGCAAGACTAAACCAGCTAGTCATAAATCGCCCAAACCTATCTGCGTTTCCTTCACAAACATACGAGGTATTCGCAGTAACATTAATAGTGTAGAATCATTTCTTCAAACTAACGCACCCGATATCTTAGCTATATGTGAGACTAACCTTGGCCCTTCTATCCCCTCCTCGAAGCTGTTCGTTCCTGGTTACCTTCCTCTCTTCAGGAAGAACTTCAATGTCCATATGCATGGGCTTGGTGTATACGTCAGCGAACAACTCCCTCTAGCCAGGGTCACATCTCTTGAATCCCTGGATCATTCTTTTATGTGCTTCCGTCTCTCACTTCTAAGCTCGGTTAGCTATCTCTTCTTCGTCTACCGCTCCCCCTCCTCCTCTAACTGTACGGTAGTTGATAGCATCTCTACTAATATCGACAGGGCCATTTCTTCTCACCCATCTGCCCATATATTTGTGTTTGGCGATTTCAACGCCCACCACACAAAGTGGCTTGAAAACTCAGCCACCGACTTTGCTGGGATCCGCACCATGTATTTTTCAATAACCCAAGCTCTAACGCAAGTGGTGGACTTCCCCACTCGTTTCTCTAATAGCCCTAACGGAAGGGACTCCTTACTCGACCTCTGCTTTACTTCCGTTCCAGACTCCTGCACTACCAGGCAGCTCTGCCCCCTCGGTAACTCTGACCACGCCGTAGTTTCCGTCAACATCTCAATCCAATCTTACTCTACCCAAGAAAACCAGACCAGCAGAATATCATACTGCTACCAGAGAGCAGACTGGGACTCGTTCCGAGACTTCCTCTGCGACGTCCCCTGGAACAACGTCATCGATCTTCCTATCGAAGACTATGCGTCCGAGGGCTCCTCTTGGGTTAAGACTGGCATCGATGCTTTTATCGCGACCAGGAAATTCCAGCTAAAATCAAATTCGTCCCCCTGGTTCTCACCCGCTTGCTCGGCCGCCATTGCCCACCGGAACCATTTCTTCCGGCTCTATTGAAGCTGCTCGTCAAACCAAAACATGCGCCTTTTCGCCTCAGCACGGAATAAGTGTAAAATAGTAGTGAACGAAGCTAAGAGGGCGTTTGCTACCAGAATGAGGCAACGCATAGCATCCTCTAAGTTTGGCTCCAAAGATTACTGGCGACTCTGCAAAAGCGTGCTCAACAAGAGCAAGACTTCAATACCCCAACTAATCAATGAATTTGAAGTTCTCACATCCCCAGCGGACAAGGCTGAATGCTTTGCCCGTAGATTCTCCACCAATTCGACACTGGACTCGTTAGGAATATCTACACTCGACTTCTCACCCAGAACTAAGGCTCAACTAAATAACGCCCACATTACACCCTCGCTGGTCTCCAAGATAATTGCGCAAATTGACCCACACAAACCGAGCGGCGGTGACGGAATCCCAATCATAGTACTGAAGAAATATGACCCAGAACTCTCCTCTGTCCTCTCTAAACTCTATAACCTCTGCCTATCTGCTTCTTGTTTTCCTGCCTGTTGGAAGTCCTCCTCTATAGTTCCTATATTTAAGAATTCTGGCGAACCCTCAGACCCCGCCAATTACCCTCCTATTAGTCTTCTTCCGACCTTCGGCAAAGTTTTTGAAGCCATTATCAAGAGAAAGAGTGACAGGTAATAGGGGGTTTCAGGAAGTGTTTAATAGATGGATGGGAATACTGATAAGAGTAAAGTGGACGTAGAAAGGAGCATGAGAGAGAGGAAGCAGGTTATTGAGGTAGAAAATGACTATTGACTTTACATTTAAATTCTTGAAGATTATAGCTGTCAGGAAAACAAGTATGCGGAAGGGAATTCCACAGGCGGGAAGTGCGGGAAAGGAACCTGCTGGAGTAGAATTTGCGTTAACATTTTATTGGTTTCACAGTAAAAGGGTGGGATCCAGTTGCTAATCTTGAGGCTCGAGTAAATTTTTATATAGGGGGCACCAGTGAGCTAAGTTCATTAAAGCAGAAGCCGTGAAAGTATTTGTAGAAGTGACACAGGGAAGCCACATTTTGCCGGTGAGAAAGGGATTGTATCCGCGCTGCCAAGTCGGGATCGATTACATTACCGATTCTCCTTTTGTCAAGGACCCCTAGCTGTGTAGCAGGAACACCCGATCAGATATGGCAGCAGTATGAAAATAGAATGTAAATAGAATCTAATCTTTGTTCGGCATTTTCGTATAGTTCCTTTATGTTATCCCATTTTTTTTTGTGTTGGGGTTCGCTACATATTTTTAGTACATGCAGAGTTGTGTACGGTCACTGATATGGTATTCGTTTGGGGGTAGCCACTGTGTGTGTGTGTGTGTGTGTGTGTGTGTGTGTGTGTGTGTGTGTGTGTGTGTGTGTGTGTGTTTATCTTACACGGAGTTTTCTAGGTGCCACTCAATGTGGCTTGCTATCGGCTGCAATAACATTTGGTACGTGAGTGCTGCCCCTTTTCTTACATAAACCTGTTGATGATTGGACGTAATTCAACTTATGGAATATTCATATCTGAGAGTTTTATGATTTTTTTTTAATCATTTCACCCCAAGCAAGACATTCCACTGCCACTATTGCGCATGGGGCTACATAGGAGGAAGGTGACAAATGAGTAAGGATACCGAGGATGAGGGTTGGGCAGATGGGAAGAGTGTTTGATAAAATGGGAGCAGGTTAGTGTGGTAGAAGGTGTCTATTGACCTTACATTTAAACTCCTGGAGATTGTAGCCGTCGGGGAAGAAATCGTGTGGAAGGGAATTCCACAGTCGTGAAGTGCGAGGAAAGAAACTGTTGGAGTAGAAGTTGCGGTTGCATTTGATCGGTTTCACTGTAAAAGAGATCTTATTTGTGCTGTATTGAATTTTTATTTCCATGGATAAAGAATCAGTGGTTTGCATGGGCGAATATTATTATTGCTGTTAATTTATCCTGTTAATATTTTTCAAAAGGAAGAGGCTGTCTTTATTATTTCGTAGCGATACAAATCGGATTTAGCGTCAGAGAACATGATATATTCAAAGGCTAGTTCTAACGCTAAGTTTATAGGGAGAACTTAACAGGAGAAAAAATATTTGTCCCAAAATTGTTTCCCAGATTTCATACTGTTTAAGATGGTTGGACATCCCACATAATCTTCATTTTAGACCAATACATACGAGTGATGAAGTCATATATTTTTAACAATTTACATTACCACTTGGAACGATATTGGAGTTTTATTTTCCATTTTAAACTTGGTATGTTCCAATATATTTTAACAATATTGTCTATATTGTTTGTTCAATTAGATTTCATATTTAAGCTATTCTATTCGTAGACCAAATGGTTTAATAGTTTTTTATTCTCTACACAGTGAAATATTTACTAACAATCTGCATATATCTTGATCAAATGCGATTAAAATACTATCAAGACAAAAAACTGAAAGACATCTTCATCAAAGCTGACCCAAATGATTTTTTAGAAATTCTAAAAGCAACAAAATTGTATAAGAAAATATAGTTGCAAAAGAAGATAACATATAACCATCATACATTAAATCACAACACCTCTACTTGTATCTCGACAGCAATAGACTCACAAAAGCTCAACGAGTATTAAATAAAAAGCAAAAAATATATTTTTTAGCATTAAATGACACAAAAGGTTAGATATACTGGTAAAAGAAACATTTAAACTAAACTATATTTCAGTTATAAATACTATCATAGGTAGGGTTTTATTGATACGAAAGTAATTTAATAGTGTATTGCAATGGCAACTACTGTCACCTTAAAGAAAATGGTGTCTCAGTAAAAAAAAAACAAGAAATGTTTTGATTGGAGAGGAAGTACAGACATAAAACTTTGATGTTGTATTTTTTCTAGTTCTTTCACGATTTTTCTTTCAGGCCCATATATAAAATACCCATAATCTCATTATTGATCAGTAAATAATTAACAACTATTTTGTCCTTCCCCAGTTAGCTATTGATATAAGTCAACGGATTGTTTTCTTTATTTACTTTTGAAATATTTGGATAAAATATGGTAGATCCATTTCCCCATTAATTGATCTGTTCTAGATACATATGTTCAGATTAATCCTCCTTCTATTCAGAGTTCATTATGGATTACAAATAACCTAATACAAATTGTCTCTAACATTGCTACAACAATTTAATGAACTATTGTTTTCAATCATTTTTCATAATGGCCAAAGAGAAACTTGCTATTGACCCCCAACGCGTTTGACGTCTTGGCTGGGGAAACATATCGTAACTGGAGAAGAATTTTCATAAACGTCTAAAGCACCGATTGCGACTAAATTGCTAATAAACTCCAATATTTCATGAAATATGTCGCACCATATTTTTTCGAATATTTCCACGATGAACCTTTCTATGATGTTGCATTAACAAGACTGGAAAAGATCTAAAGAGAAACAAAGCTACTGGATAGAAGGCATCAAATGCATTCAGATTTAGTTGAAACAACTTCATTTTTCGGCATCAGCAGTGTAGCATAGGGGTGTGGATAATGTTTATGCCTTGTGTCATACATAACCGAACTCCCAACAGATCACAAGTTTTATGCTCATCAGAAGGTTTTCATCATATGGTTGTTTGATAGCAGGTTGGAATGTGTGAATTAGTGTGGAAAAGGGTGAGAATAAAATATACATTTTTCATGTTAAAATAGAAATGAATAACACAAGTTGTAAAAGTTAATAATAAGAAACATTATTAAGAATTTAAAGGTAGAGTTCGTGTTCAATAATAAAATTATGGGTATCAAAATTTGTAGAAAATGTTCGCCGTAGTAATTGTTGAAAGAGATAAGGAGAAAGAAAACGAGGTGTGACATGATCTTATCTCCGGGTCGATTTGAAGTTGTAGTTACATTTTAGTTGTTTCCTCTTCCATCTGACTCCCTCTGACTGACGCTAGTGAAGTCCTTTTTTACTCGCGAAGTCTTTTTGGTCTTGCAAGTCATTCCCATTGGTCAAAAATCAATTTAACACCTACTTGCGAAATCTGGTTTCGGTTTTTTCTTTAATCACACTGTGAATCTTTTTCTATTTCAGAAAAAAAGCAGGATTTCACACATCGTTCTGAATTTTTGTGAAAGTGAAGAGGAGAGTTGATTTTAATTCTTGTCTTATCTCTACAACAGAACAATATACGAAGTTATACGAGATGCCTTCATAAACGTGAATACCCATGTATATTCAACAAAGAATACTGGAAAATGACATGTTAACGTTACAGCAGGCCGATGACCTGATAATAGTACGAGATTTAGCAAAAGAAATGATATCTTAAAGACACGATACAAATGCAGTAACGTCAGAGACCTCTTAATCTATTTGACACCTTTACACACCGTATGAAAAACTTCTTCTATGTGTCCTGTCCCTTCAGTATGTAGGCGATCATGGCTTTCCACTTCTCCCTATCCCTGGTGGCTCTGAGCACGCCTTCTTCTGTTACACCATGCAACCCTCGTTCCATCACCCACCTGATTAGGTCCTTCAAATATGTTATCCGTTGCTTTCTCTTGTCTCTTTTCCCTGTATCTGGCCTGTTATTATGAGGTTCTCCAAGCCCTCCTTCCTCATTGCATGTCCCAGGAACTTTAGCTCTCTCTTCCTGATGCTCAGTGTTAATCTTCTTTTTGTTTCCATCATTTCTAAGACCTCTTCATTGCTCGATCCATGATATTCGCAGCATCCTTCTGTAGAACCACATTTCAGTTACTTTAGGATTTTCATTCATCTTTCAAGATATTGTCCAGCATTCACTGCCATATTGAAGAACTGAGAACACAAAGCAATCCAGTACACTCTTTTTTGTTTCTAGCGAAATTGTCCTGTTTCTTAATACTTTACTCAACTTCTGGAATGCTTCTTTCGCTATGCCAATTCGCCTTCGGATCTCTGTGTCGCACTTTCCGTCTTCTGTTACAACACTTCCCCGTTATTTAGATTTTTATACCTGCTTGATTCAGGTCTTGCCGACCTGTAGCTTTACTTATACGCACATTTTTTTCTGTGGAGACAAGAGACATGCAAGGCCATTATGCCTGCTTAAAGGGACAAATTCTATACATACGATGCAGCGATATTGGGCTAAAGTTTGTAGATATACGAAAAGGGTGTGAAACGTTATCTTTTTCAGCATCAGCTTGGCTGTCTATCAACTACAAGGATAGAGATAACGGCCAAGGAACGGCCACTAAAAGCATTGATTGACACGAGTAACACGGAAAACGAACGTCCCTGACGCAAGTATTTCAAAAGAAAATTCACGGAGAACCTACCCGTGTCTAAAAAAAAATTCAGATGACTAGCTAATCCCTTTCAATACAAGTACTTAAATACTATTTTGTTAATATAATGGGTATATTATACCAGAAGCAAAGTGTTTAATAATGAAGGAATTATGTTGCGACCTAATATTAAGGCACACGTTCTTGAGTCAACTTTCATTATCAAGATGATAACATTCTACATGAATTTAAATAAAACGTTAGAAATGAAATTCCTATCAATACTGGAAAGGGCAATAAGAGATACTGGACTTGGGAAACCTATTTTCTTAAAAAAATGTTTTAGGGAAATATTTTATAAATTACAGCCAAAAGAGAAAATAATGCCATTATCAAGATGTTAACATTCTACACGACTTTAAATAGAAAGTTAGAATATAAACTCTTATCAATACTGGAAAGGGCAATAAGATATACTTGACTTGAGAAACATATTTTCTTGAAAAAAATTGTTTTAAGGAAATATTTTATAAATTACAGCCAAAAGAGAAAATAATGCCATTATCAAGATGTTAACATTCTACACGACTTTAAATAGAAAGTTAGAATATAAACTCTTATCAATACTGGAAAGGGCAATAAGATATACTTGACTTGAGAAACATATTTTCTTGAAAAAAATTGTTTTAAGGAAATATTTTATAAATTACAGCCAAAAGAGAAAATAATGCCATTATCAAGATGTTAACATTCTACACGACTTTAAATAGAAAGTTAGAATATAAACCCTTATCAATACTGGAAAGGGCAATAAGATATACTTGACTTGAGAAACATATTTTCTTGAAAAAAATTGTTTTAAGGAAATATTTTATAAATTACAGCCAAAAGAGAAAATAATGCCATTATCAAGATGTTAACATTCTACACGACTTTAAATAGAAAGTTAGAATATAAACCCTTATCAATACTGGAAAGGGCAATAAGATATACTTGACTTGAGAAACATATTTTCTTGAAAAAAATTGTTTTAAGGAAATATTTTATAAATTACAACCAAAAGAGAAAATAATGCCATTATCAAGATGTTATCATTCCACACCACTTTAAACAGAAAGTTAGAAAGGAAACCTCTGTCAATAATGGAAAGGGCAATATAAGCAACTGGAGATAAAAACCTTTTGTAGACTCTAAACCACACTTTAAATTATGCGGACTAGCAGCCATGAGAACGCCCGACAGAGCATCTTTTTTTACAAGCACCCGATTGTAAACCGGTAGCTAGTAATACTAGGCGAGATATGTAGGAGGATCAATCATTTATCTTATCCCAGATTACTTGATGTAAAGTATAATAAAACCAAGCTTCGCTAGTCTTTTTTCAGAACAGGAAAATGCTAATTGCAATCGATTATTTTCAGACAATAATCCGGCTTACTTTTCTGGATGCCTACCTCTACCAAGAATTGCTATGATAATATAAAATATCCCCATAATGTTTATTTTGTACGCTGGACCCCAAAAGTACCTATCTTCAGGTTGCTATAAGGCCCAGAGATAAACAATATATGGCCTTAGAGAACAGAGGCAAAATTAAGTTTTCAGAATATAGCTTGGATTAACTAACGTGGTGGCTAGTTTCAATGGATGACAAAACAGATCATATTGATAGAGAACCTGCAAGCTATTATCCTTACATCAATAATGTAAATATTTCTTGGAAAATCGAGTGGAACAGAACAGAGATCTAAAATTATTCATGGTGGACGTTAAAAGAGACAATTTGACAAGCTGACGCTTAATCATTCAAATATTATTTTAGGCGTAAACATAAACTACTTGGATGTAATATGCACATTGAATATCATCGACTGTTTAAAAAATACATTTTAACAACTGTATCGAAATTCTCATTTTCTCCCACAGCAGAGAAAGCTTTTAACGTGCGTAGAGAAATCAACCATTATTACGCCCGATCATACACTACCTCTGGTAGTAGAAACAGACGCCGCAGAATGCGTCATAGCTGCCTTTTGATTATAATGGAGGTATTATTTAATCGGGTGACACTTTATATTATTTACAGTTAAAAAAATATGTCGCATTCATGTTTAAAGCAAAACCGACCAACAAAATCAAAAATTGAAGATATCTCTTGGAGGATGGAACTTTCGTGTTAAACATTCGATATAATGTAATATATTCTGTGATGCAAAGAATTTAATTTCGCTCAAAAGTAAAAGTGCAGGCTGGCAATTGAAAAGTGTTTGCATTAAAGAAATATTATGTCAGTCAAATACAACGGTTTCAAGGTCAGGAAATATAAATCTGTTGTAGAGGAACATCCTATCCTACCCCGTAATGGATATGGTCAATCTATAAAAGACTGTGACTAGAGGCATACGTCAGCATACGTCAGTAGATGGGAGCATACGTCACTAGACGGACGCATACGTCACTAGCCGGACGCATACGTCATAGGCGGAGACATTTTCTACTTGATCTTGTTACTATAGGTTGATTGTTCTTGTACGTCTATTGGTTTATTGTACTGTTGTATAATAAATCTCTTCTAATCTATCTCCAGTGTTATGTATTAATCTTACACTATTCTTTTCCCTGCTATTCCTTCCCGGGATATAACAAAAGCAAAAAGTGTGTTTGCATTAAAAGAAATTTAATTGTATGTTTGAGAGCGGAAAAATATGATTTTAACGCATAAACAATGTCAAATCAAATATGTGCTTGCATTAAAGAGGAGCGTGTCAGAAGATATAAACAATGAAAATACAGGAATGTGACGACGTCAAAGGCAACTAATCAAAGGCAATGATAATGCGAAAATTATAAACAAATGTGCTTGACAAAGCTAAATCAATCGAGCGATGTCTGGGAATGTCAGCTAGTATAAGAGCGAAGTTTTTTCGGGAAAATATTATAACGACAAAAGAACTCAGAGAGAACGCAAAGGAAGACAACTCCAGCCATTCAACTCACTTGTGTGCGCGCAGATTCTTGATTACGTCTGAATACCCAACAATTACCGAAGTGAATAAAAATATAAGCTAATATTTTTTATTTAGACGTGTTTGTGTGTGTCGTTGATATCAAAACAATCGTCATCCTTGTTTTCTAAGTTATATATTGTATGTCTCTCGGTTGTTAGAAAAGAAGAATGAAAGACATTACATTGAAATTTGTGGCATCCACGTGTTACACACATGGTCGACATGACAACCCTTCCGTACTCAGTAGAGATTTCGAAAGATTGAAACTGTTTGAGAGCTGGTTAATGTTTGTTTATTCGGCCTTGTGTCAGACCTAACCGAACTCCCTAAAATTTACAAGTTTTATCCAGAATTATCAGAACGTCATTATTATCAGAAGTTTGGCTTTCGGCAGGTTGGAATGAGTTGATTTTTCCTTTTTTTAATCGTATCACCCCAAGCAAGGCGGTGACGCCACTGATGCGCATGGGGATACTTAAGAGTAGAATGATAGGAAAAAAGAAAGCCGGGAACCACATCCTAAACAGGAAACAAGGGATGAGACTCTTCACCTGTTCAAAAGACGTAGGTGGAGTGTGAACCGGGCGATAGTTAAGTCTATCTACTCCAATTGAGAACAAAAAAAGAGAAAAGAAAAAAGTGAAAGAAGATTGGGAAAAAAAGAAAAGAAAGCCGGGAACCACATCCTAAACAGGAAACAAGGGATGAGACTCTTCACCTGTTCAAAAGACGTAGGTGGAGTGTGAACCAGGCGATAGTTAAGTCTATCTACTCCAATTGAGAACAAAAAAAGAGAAAAGAAAAAAAAAGTGAAAGAAGATTGGGGAAAAAAAGAAAAAGCCGGGAACCACATCCTAAACAGGAAACAAGAGATGAGACTCTTCACCTGTTCAAAAGACGTAGGTGGAGTGTGAACCGGGCGATAGTTAAGTCTATGTACTCCAATTGAGAACAAAAAAAGTGAAAGAAGATTGGGAAAAAAAGAAAAGAAAGCCTGGAACCACATCCTAAACAGGAAACAAGGAATGAGCCTCTTCACCTGTTCAAAAGACGTAGGTGGAGTGTGAACCGGGCGATAGTTAAGTCTATGTACTCCAATTGAGAACAAAAAAAGAGAAAAGAAAAAAAAGTGAAAGAAGATTGGGAAAAAAAAGAAAAGAAAGCCTGGAACCACATCCTGAACAGGAAACAAGGAATGAGCCTCTTCACCTGTTCAAAAGACGTGGGTGGAGTGTGAACCGGGCGATAGTTAAGTCTATGTACTCCAATTGAGAACAAAAAAAGAGAAAAGAAAAAAAAGTGAAAGAAGATTGGGAAAAAAAAGAAAAGAAAGCCTGGAACCACATCCTAAACAGGAAACAAGGAATGAGCCTCTTCACCTGTTCAAAAGACGTGGGTGGAGTGTGAACCGGGCGATAGTTAAGTCTATGTACTCCAATTGAGAACAAAAAAAGAGAAAAGAAAAAAAAGTGAAAGAAGATTGGGAAAAAAAAGAAAAGAAAGCCTGGAACCACATCCTAAACAGGAAACAAGGAATGAGCCTCTTCACCTGTTCAAAAGACGTGGGTGGAGTGTGAACCGGGCGATAGTTAAGTCTATGTACTCCAATTGAGAACAAAAAAAGAGAAAAGAAAAAAAAGTGAAAGAAGATTGGGAAAAAAAAGAAAAGAAAGCCTGGAACCACATCCTAAACAGGAAACAAGGAATGAGCCTCTTCACCTGTTCAAAAGACGTGGGTGGAGTGTGAACCGGGCGATAGTTAAGTCTATCTACTCCAATTGAGAACAAAAAAAGTGAAAGAAGATTGGGAAAAAAAAGAAAAGAAAGCCTGGAACCACATCCTAAACAGGAAACAAGGAATGAGCCTCTTCACCTGTTCAAAAGACGTGGGTGGAGTGTGAACCGGGCGATAGTTAAGTCTATGTACTCCAATTGAGAACAAAAAAAGAGAAAAGAAAAAAAAGTGAAAGAAGATTGGGAAAAAAAAGAAAAGAAAGCCTGGAACCACATCCTAAACAGGAAACAAGGAATGAGCCTCTTCACCTGTTCAAAAGACGTGGGTGGAGTGTGAACCGGGCGATAGTTAAGTCTATCTACTCCAATTGAGAACAAAAAAAGAGAAAAGAAAAAAAAGTGAAAGAAGATTGGGAAAAAAAAAGAAAAGAAAGCCTGGAACCACATCCTAAACAGGAAACAAGGAATGAGCCTCTTCACCTGTTCAAAAGACGTGGGTGGAGTGTGAACCGGGCGATAGTTAAGTCTATCTACTCCAATTGAGAACAAAAAAAGTGAAAGAAGATTGGGAAAAAAAAGAAAAGAAAGCCTGGAACCACATCCTAAACAGGAAACAAGATTTATGCGGAAGATTGTAAATTAGTGTGGAATAATAAGGTATACATTTTTCATGATAAAATTAGAATTTATTAAAAGACATGAACCACAAGAATTCGTAGCAATTAATGTTCAATGAGTTAAGAGTATCAAGTGTTGAAGAAATGATCGTAGTAGTAATTTGTTGGAAAGAGTTTAAGCGTACGAACGTATGTATGTATGAGCGTTTGTTCGTAGAAATGACTTTAAAGAGAGAAGAAGAAATAAAAGTAATCAGCACACAAGAAAGAAGGAGAAAGGGAACGATGCGCGACGCGACCTTTGTTCGGGTCGTGGTTGAAGCTTCTCCCGTTACATTTTAGTTGATTCGTCTCGCTGCTCGAGGTAATTTATATAGTTCTGTAGAATTTCGAACTAGATCGCTAATTATTTTTGGTCTTGCAACTCGCTTCCATTGATCAGAAAATCAATTTAACACTTACTTTCGAAATCTGGTTTCGATTTTTTTTAAGCACATGGTCAATCCTTTTTCTATTTGGGGAAAAAAAGGATTTCACAGGTCATTGTGAATTTTTGTAAAAGTGAAGAAGAATATTGATTTTAATTCTTAATTTCCTATCCCAAAATATATTACCAAATTCTGTATGACTTGCACTGAAAGTAAATCAAAATAGCAAGAAAGGTAATTGAAGCCACGCAATCCTATGAAAGAATCATATATTTATATAGTTTACTAGCAGTATAGCCCGGCGTTGCTCAGGTGTAATGAAATTCTTAGCACCTGAAGAATACAGGAGTGTACAACAGCTGAAACGTCGTACAAATGGCAACAAAGACGAGGAAAATTATCCGAATAATGCGTATAGTGTAAATATTACCTCTTCTCAGAAGTATAGAAAAGCAGTTCGGTTCGAAATTACTAGCACCTGAAAAAGACCGAAGTGTACAACGGCCGAAACGTTGTACAAATGGCAACAAAGATAAGGACAATAGTCCGAATAATGTAAATAGTGTAAATACTAACTCATCTCAGAAGTATAGACAAACAGTTCGGTCCGAAATTCCTAGCACCTAAAGAAGGCTGAAGTGTACAACGGCCGAAACGTTGTACAAATAGCAATAAAGATGGGGACAATAATCCGAATAATGTAAATAGTGTAAATACTAACTCATCTCAGAAATATAGACAAATAGTTCGGTCCGAAATTCCTAGCACTTAAAGAAGGCTGAAGTGTCCAACGGCCGAAACGTTGTACAAATGGCAACAAAGACGAGGACAATAGTCCGAATAATGTAAATAGTGTAAATACTAACTCATCTCAGAAGTATAGACAAATAGTTCGGTCCGAAATTCCTAGCACCAAAAGAAGGCTGAAGTGTCCAACGGCTGAAACGTTGTACAAATAGCAACAAAGATGAGGACAATAGTCCGAATAATGTAAATAGTGTAAATACTAACTCATCTCAGAAGTATAGACAAATAACAAACGATACATTCTCCACATTCCAGTCGTTTGATTTTTGTAATGGCCACAATGGCAAAAAGTTAAATTTTGTTAAGTAACACGCTTTTTGTTCACCCCGCACGCTTCAGACTCCGTGGAGACACTGGGTCACGCCTTCTTTCACTGTAAGTTCGTACGCCCGTTGGGCATATTTATTGATAAATTATTTTTTGCATATTTTGTCCCTGATGCCTCTTCTGTTTGTAGCAATGTGGTAACGTCGAGCTGTTTGTGTTCTTGAGCTATGCTAGTCGTAATATGGACGGCACTATAGAAGGGATTATTTAGAAACGAGATGTTTACTTCTTCCTCACTTATCTTACTCCTTATGCATCAGCTTAAAGTCAAGATCACGTCGGAAAGGCGACGACACTCAATCAGATTTGGGAAAAGGTGGTAAGTATTTTGCGCATCGGTCGAGTGAAAGGATCTGACGTAAAGTGGCAGTTTGATATTGAAGGGCTTGTATTACAACCTTGACCAAAATACGATAATTTAGAATTTTTTGGTTTTGTTTTTTCGCCAAGTTAATTTAGTTTTTATTTTTGCCCCCATTTGCTTTAGTTTAATTCGCCATCCACTCACCCATGATTCTTCATGTGTCGTGTCCTTTCAGGAGGTAGGCGGTCATGAACTTCCAGTTCGCTCTGTCCCTCTCAATATTTTTCTCTTGGTATCTTGAAGCCCCGCTCCGCCATCATTGTTCAGAGTCGAGCTCAACTCACCCTCGGCTGAGTTGGGATGACCAAATGTTTTTTTTATAAGCGTTTCACCCCGAGAAAGGCATGTCACTGCCACTACTGCGCAGGGGGCTACGTAGAGTGGAGAAAGGATGATTAAATATAGGAAATGTCAGAGGGTGGGTGATAGGCGGGTAGGGATACCGAGAATGGTTAAATATAGGAAATGTCAGAGGGTGGGTGATAGGCGAGTAGGGATACCGAGAATGAGGGTTGGGTAAATGAGAGTGTTCTGAGAATAATTGGGAGTTAGTGTGATAGGAGGTGTCTATTGACCCTACATTTAAACACCTGGAGATTGTAGCTGTCGGGAAAGCAGACCTGTGGAAGGGAGTTCCACAGGCGGGAAGCGCGAAAAAAGAAGCTGTTGGATTAGAAATTACGGTTACATCTTATCTGTTTAACTATAAAAGGGTAGGACCCAGTTGCTGATCTAGTATCTCGTGTAGATCCGTGCTTAGGCGGCACCAATTATTTTCATCCTGAGTAGGGTTGTTGAAAACACGTCCGAACATTGGAAAAAGGAAAGAAAATATTTTTACCCTGTACGGCAGTGGGGCCATAATATGACACATGTGACCAGAAAGCCTTTATAGCAGACATCATGGGAAAATGAATTTTTTTATTGTTTGTATCCATTATTATTATTATTATTATTATTATTACTACTACTACTATACTATACTTGCTTTATTTAATTTTCGCACGCACTATCAGAAAATTGAACATATTTGCATAAATACCAACAAATTGGTATAAATCGAAATGTTTGTATATGTGTTAGTAAAAGAACGATTATGTCATTTTATCTCGATCGAAATTCTCTCTAGTATCCGGATTTACAGATTTTCTCATGGGGACCGGGAGTATAAATGTGTTGTTTATATGTGTGCATATATATTCATTTAGATAGGTGTGAGTTTGTGACCCGGGGTTTCACGCTCTTGCGATCGGCAGACAAACTGATTATTTTTTTAAATATTAGCTCTATCACTGATATTGAGCACATTCAAAAAAGTACCGTGCATATATAATATATAAATAATATATATAACAAATTTCATATATATATATATATATATATCAGCATACAGTGTAGATATAGAAGAATCCAAAGAAGTATCCTGCACATAATGTGGAAGGGTAACTCTCTAAGATAGCTCCAAATATATATGTATCTAAATTTCATGCGAACTATCATCAGCTTCCGTCTTTATTGTACAGAAGATTTTACACAAATCGTGTAAAATATATATATATATATATATATATATATATATATATATATTATGTTATATTAATCATCCACTTACAAGACTGTTTCGCTGTACCAGAGCTCATCAGTGTGACCACACATTCACTTCTTTCTGTATATATATATATATGTATATATATATACTTATATACATACACATTTCCCACACACATATATATATATATATATATATATATATATATCTGTGTGTGTGTGGGGGGAATGTGTATGTATACAAGTATATATATATATATATATATATATATATATATATATATATATTTTAAACATTTCTTCTTAAAAATACCTGGGGTAAGATTTCGTTTAAAGGAATGGTAATTTTTGGAATGTACAGGCTGGCTTTCTTAAATCAACCTATCCCACCCCGCATCGGGCTAAGAAGATGTAAGTTATTATCAAACCGGGAGAGGAAATGTAAGTTTTTGTTTCTTTTTAGTCCTGTCTCAACAGCGTTTATCTCAGCCTCATGAAACATAAACATGAGAGTCTTCAAATCCTCAAAGGCCTTTACTTCCGAATGTACCGTATGAATTCATGAATATTTAAAGAATCATAATATTTCATTTTTTTAATGATTCAATACCTTTGCTGGAATGTATATGCACATATTTGTAAGTATGCCTGTATGTATTTTTGTCTGCATTTATAAGTTAAGAAAATTTTGTTGATTCGGCTCGCAGCATTTAATAATCCCTTTTTTTCAATCAGCACCTCTAGGGGCTATGAAAACCAGCCCTGACAATACAGAACATTATGATAGTGGTCTTACAAAACTTGGATGTCTGCATAAATCTGCTCAGTTAAACTGAAAAAAAGTATGCTTATCAAACTTCACCGCGATATCGAGCACTTTACGATAAAAAAACTGTTTGCCACAATAAATTTTAGCAGTAAAATATATCTACTCAATATTCTGTTTTAATTAAACAGTATATTTATATATATTTCAACCGGCCTGATTATTTATCAGAAATCTTGTGTGTTATCAGGTAAGATTCGAACTTGCAACTCACAATAACATAGAGGAAGCCACTAATTGATCCGGTGCGTCTTAGACCGCTCGATATATATTTCGTATCAAAATTTAGTATCAGTTAAAAATAATTTTTAAACAAATAAATTAAATATGATGGATGTTGTGTGGGCTTGTTGCGGCCAGAAATAAGGATACAGAGTTATCTGCTGGAATAGATTCCGTTCTCACTCTCTGCTCAGCAGATCTGCTGCTTATATATTGTTTGGACGAGCTCATGTGTTTTATGGGTAAATCCCCATAACACCACCTTCTATGTATTAACTTCGCAGGAGTCTTAATATATATATTTTTTGTATTTACGACGATAAAGTCCGTCATTTTTCTTAAACGACAAAGGTAAATAATCGTGATATTCTGATTGTCGCATTAAGTGCCGTCGAAAAATCGGCGCAGAAGTGGATCTCGTTTGACTTTTTCTTTACATAGACGGTCGGTGAAGACCATTGGCTAGACACAATTTCCGACAAGTTACCGGTTCTTTCTAGTCTGTCGAGGTTTTCATTTATTTTTGGTAACGAGGCGAAAGGCACATGTCATTTTTTAACTGGAATTATTCCGTCATCTTCTCCAGTCAGTTAAGTGCCATATGTGATACACGCTTGGGCGATCGTGTCTCGAAAGTGACATGACTGACTGGGCATATGATTATCCCTCATTACTTTCTACGATAGATTGGTTGCCAGCCAAATCTATAGAACCCAATCTGTCCTGTTATTTGACTCATAGCTAGAGAGGGAAGAGACGTATTATATTATTAAGTATTAATTAGTGGGGTATCAGTTTATTACTTCATAACAATAAAAAACTGATCCCACACTTTATGACCAGTAGAAGCCTTAATCATGTTTTCAACTATTATATTCAATCAGTCAGTTAAGTGCTATATATGATACTCGCTATTGCGATCATGTCCCGAAAGAGACATGACTGACTGGGTAGAAGATTATCCTGCAGTAGGTTGTCATTGCTTTCTGCGGTAGACTGGTTGTCAGCCAAGGTTATAGAACTCAATCTGTCCTGTTATTTAACCCATAACTAGAGGGAAGAAACGGATTAGTATCTTTTCCAAGGGTATTTGCGCGTAAGTGAATGCAATGAATTCAACTGGAATTCGAACTCGGCTCTCCGATATGTCGTTCCGAGCCGATATCCATTGCACCACCTTATTACATAGACCAAGACTCCCAGAAAAAAATGTCCATAAAAATCTTTTTAAAAACTCTAATTAGATTGCTTGCCTCGGTACTCAGGTTTTCAGGGTTTGGGCTAAAAGTATTAACTGGCATGTTTTACAAATTAAATTTATCTATCCGTTCGCGGCCAAATAAATTTTCTGTATTCTTAGTTACGAATGTCTTTAGGTTTAAAGTTCTTCTTTAAAATGTTGCATGAGTGTAAGTTCTTCTGTAAACTGGATATTCTCCCCTGTCACGTTCTGGCCATTTTATTAATTCTTAGCAAGGTTCAGTCAGTTAAGTGCCATACGGGATACACGCTTGGGCTATTATGTCTCGAAAGAGACATGACTGACTGGGCAGAAGATTATCCCGCAGTAGGTTGCCATTGCTTTCTGCGGTAGACCGGTTGCCAGCTAAGTCTGTCCAGTTATTTGACTCATAGCTAGAGGAGGAAGAGATATATTATATAATTAAGTAGTAATAAGTGGGGGATCAGTCTGATAGGTCATAACAATATAAAACTGATCCCCCCTTTATGCCCAGTTTAAGTTTCCAACTATTATATTATGCCCAGTTTCATGTTTCCAACTATTATATTCAGTCAGTTAAGTGCCATACGTGATACACGCTTGGGCGATCATGTCTCGAAAGAGACATGACTGACTGGGCAGAAGATTATCCCGCAGTAGGTTGCCATTGCTTTCTGCGGTAGACTGGTTGCCAGCCAAAGCAATAGAACCCAATCTGTTCTGTTATTTAACCCATAACTGGAAGGAAGAGACGGATTAATACCTTTCCTAAGGGTATTTGCGCGTTAGTGGATACAATGGATTCAACTGAAATTCGAACTCGGCTCCCCGGTTTCTCGTTCCGAGCCGATATCCATTGTACCACAATGCACATCCGCACATTAGCAAGGTTGCTTTGCCCAAATTTTTCCAATTGTGTAGATTAAACCGAAATAGGTGTTACGAAGAAAATTGTCTCGTTTCTTTTTTTATTGGTTTTGAGTTATAGGGAGAAATCATTTTTTCTTTTCGCGTAACCTTTTATATGAAATATGCCAGATTCCTCGATATTTTCCGAATCTTGTCATATATGCTGTCTGTTGGAGAATAATTTTGGCTCATTTTCCAATATATTTAGAACTCTACATCTAATTTCAGCGACTTTAACTGAAACGATTCGCTGAACAAATATTAGACACTTGAAATTTTTTGCACTCAATTCTGACAGTTTGAAATCGTCACAATTCGTGTTCATAACCGGCGCAGACGTAATGAAATATCCGCTTTATTTTCTGGGGAAATTCATGCACTTCCATCTCTTATGAAAGAAGTTTAACCGCTTCAGTGAATATCAATTCATTTGCTTTAAGGGGTAAAATATAATTCACAAATTTGATGTGTTTTGTGGTACCCAGTTATCGATAAAGGAGGCGACAATTCTTCTCACCAATTTATGCAATCTGTGTCGTATAAATACTCGAATCTTCTAAAATAGGTGACGAAAGCTATATCCTCGTCCGGAGAATATGTAAAAGTGTCGATTGCAGACCTGATCGTGTTTTGTGAGAACACATTTTCGATTTCACTAATTTTCCCCAGTTTGCCAGTTCAAGCAAAGTTCTAGCTGAGTTTGAAGTAGCATTCTTTTATGCTGCTCAAGTTGTTTTTCTTGCCATTTAAGTTCCCGTTGGTGTTGCGTCTCATGCTATTTACGCTTTCATTGGTTTTGCTGTTTAAGTTGAAGTTTAAGAATTTCGAGCATGACGGATATAAATTCTACCATGTATATCGGTGTCTTCTTTTTTTGATTATTTGAATAAAAATTCAATTCAGAAAAATTTTTTTTTCTTTTCTTGGAATAACAAAAACAAATATTCAGTTCCTTATTCATTCATTAACGACATAGCAATTAAATTGAATAACTTTAATTCCTTACTCACTCAGAGTATCAGGGGTACATTTTTTCTCGAAAAACATTCTTGTAGATTAGCGGCTCGCGTTCAAGTTCTGCGTAAGTTAGTTACACTTTTTTATTCGGTTTACTTTCATGGATTGCCAAGTAGTGTTGAATAAAACAAAGTGTGACTGAAAATAGAATTTCGTGAATGCAATGTTGAAATAATATTGACAATTTCTACGCAGTTACTTTGTGGCCTTAAATGGTTCATAAAGATCCTCGCCGGAAAATCGGTGGGACTTCGTTGGGACCAGAAATGAAGACACAAAGAAAGGAATAGAGTAAACAAATATATTTAACAATGACAGTAATACAAACGTACACAAAGGATAAAATTATTAGCGTGTTTTTTAGTCCGGCTGTCAGAATTATCAGCTGGAATAGTTTCCGCGCCTACTCTCTACTCAGCCGAACAGCTGCTTATATATAGTTTGGACGAGTTCATGTGTCATCTGATTAAGTCTCCATAACAGTTGTTAAATTCATTTCTTCATTCTATCTCCGGATGTTTCAGTAATAAATATATATATATATATATATATATATATATATATATATATATATATATATGCAAAAGAGTGAACATTAAAGTCAACACTCAGAGGCGACAGATTGTTTCATATATATATATATATATATACATATATATATATATATATATATATATATGCAAAAGAGTGAACATTAAAGTCAACACTCAGAGGCGACAGATTGTTTCATGCTAAGCGCAATCATCAGGCCTGAGTGTTGACGTCAATGTTCACTCTTTTGCATTTACATACACTCTATCTGTTATTTAGCACGTTATCCTATAAATATAGCACACCTTTAAACTTTATTGGTATCATGGCTGAGACTAAGTACAATTATACCTACTTAGAGCCAAACCCGAAGCAAAAACTAAAATAAAAGCGCTGAAAAAAATACAGACATACAGGCAGATAAACAGAAACACACACACACAAACATCTTGCCTTTCATATATATATATATATATATATATATATATATATATTTTCTGGATGTATTCTAACAGTCCTAAATTTCAATTTTCTAAATCCAAAGGTATATATATATATTTATATCATTTATTTTTTAATCTCCTTATCTATATATATTAACAAATAAATTAACCACATTTTACTGCCTGATGATTTTTTAACACTGAATCTTTATATCTATTGATTTCTTGTATGCTATAATAATAATAATAATAATAATAATAATAATAATAATAATTACTATATATATATTATTTTGTTTGCTTGTTTAGAATTAACTAGCAGTATAGCCCGGAGTTGCTCGGGTGTAATGAAAGCTTTAAGACTAATTCATAGTTCTGGAGCTCAGACCCTTTGGACGTTGGCACGAAAGATTAAAAGGCAATAGTTGTTTCCAGTAGACTGAAAGACTGTAAGTCAAATTTTGATTTCCTGGTATCGATATCAAATTTTCTGCGCTATTGCAAGAAAAGCAACCTTGAAACTTCTGAATATCGTTTCTTATGTCTTTGTCTATGAGGGTATCAAATTTGATTAAAATCGGACAACTCCTTCTATAACCCGATTTTTTCGAATTTCGATTTTCAATATTTATCAGGGGTACCTCGACACAAAACCTAGCTAAGAACACTCGCAGACACTTAGAGTATAAATGTTGAAATTTTCAAGAAAATCGGTTCAGCCGTTTCGGAGTCTATAGGTAACGGACAAACACGCACACAGAAACACACACACATGCACGCACAGACAATGTTCCATTTATAAATAAGTGTATATATATATATATATATATATATATATATCAGCATGCAGTTTAGATATAGAAGAATAAAATGGAGTATGCTGCATATACAGTGGTAGGATAACTCTCTAAGAGAGCTCTAAATATATATGTATATAAATACATATAGAGCAAATATAAGAAAAAATTACGGCAGACACGTTATTTCATGGTGAGTCGGAAGTTTGGCCTATTTCAGGCGAACCATCATCAGCTTCCGTCTTTACTGTACAGAAGATTTTACACGAATGAAATTCACCAAGGCTTAAAAAACGTAATAAAAATAAAAATCGCTCCCTTAAAAGAAAATTTCAAGAAAAAATACATCATTACATCAGTTCGGCGAACACACACACATATTAATACATAAGCATATACATACGCAACATATAATCAAAGATCACGCGTAAGAGCGGATGTCAACTTAAACTTAAAGTGTAAACGAAAAGGGAAGAAGAAGAAACAAGAGAGGAATAAATTTGAATTAGAAAGAACAAATGACAGGAGAAAGTGAAAATAAACAATTAAAAAAATTATATATTCACGTTGAAAGGATAAAAAATTGGGGTCTAAAAATTTAAAAAAATATTTAAGGGATAATAGTTAATCAATCTGTTGTAATCACAAATACATACATACATATATATATATGTGTGTGTGTGTGTGTGTGTGTGTGTACTCTTGGTCAAAATGTTAAGACCAGGAACGAAAGAGTTAAGAAAATAAAAAAATACTGTAATTTTTATTTTGTTTTTTAATCGTTTCACCCCAAGCAAGGCATTCCACTGCCACTATAACGCAGGGGGTTACATAGGGGAAGGTGGTGAGAGAGTGATTAGATATAGGAAATGTCAGAAGGAGGGTGATAGACGAGTAAGGTGGTACATAGGAAGAGTGTTTGAGAGAATGGGAGCGAGTTAGTGTGTATGGAGGTGTCTATTGACCTTGCATTTAAACTCCTGGAGATTGTAGCTATCGGGGAAGCAAGTATGTGGAAGGGAATTCCACAGACGGGAAGTGCGAGGAAAGATGCAGTTGGATTAGAAATTGCGGTTACATTTTATGGGTTTCACTGTAAAAGAGTGGGACCTAGTTGCTAATCTAGTATCTCGTGCAAATGCGTACTTAGGGGGAACCAGTAATCTAAGTTGATCGGAGCAGAAGCCGTGAAAGTATTTATAGGGAAGCCACGTCACGCCGGTGAGAGAGTGACTGCAGCCGGTCTGCCAAGTTGGTATCAATCACATTATAGATTCTCCGTTGTATTTTGTCAAGAAGCCCGAGGAGAATAGCAGGGG
>JBBBDQ010001348.1:462500-587500 GCA_037127315.1 Ascarosepion bandense
CACACTTTATCGTGGCGATTTTTATATTCATTTGGGGCAAGTACAGAACAGCCTGAGATTAGGTGGTCTATTGTTTCTTGGTGTTTATCACAAAACCTGCATTTTGGATCCATATTATTATGCATATTTGCCTGAAAGTTTCTAGTGAAAAGATGAGTATTAACTTTGTCAACATTGGATTTATTGGCACGTTCTGGATATTGGCCATGCAGAGGTTTGTCTTGCCAGCGCTGTTTCATCTGTACAAGAGCTTTAACTTTGGCTTTCATTTTCATATTTTTTGCCGCAATATTTGGTTCTAGGCTTCTGTTTTGCTTTTCTACAGAATCTAACTGTAAATCTTGTTTGTATTTACTGCCTTCTTTTATTATTGAATATTTTTCTTTCTTTCTTCATCTTGCCTTACTAATTGTATCATCCACTCTTTTGTTGTTTCTATGTATGTGAGTAAGCCAATAGTTGTTGTCTTGTATGACAATTCCAGCTGAATAAGACCTCTTCCACCTTCTTTACGGGGTATGTATAGACGGTCTACATCAGCCTTTGGATGATGCATCTTATGCTTAAAAAGAAGCTTTCTTGTTTTAGCATCCATTCGCCTGATGTCGTTTAGTGTCCAGTTTAAGATGTTAAAGCTATATTGGACAACTGGGATTGCAAGGCTATTAATGGCCATAACTCTGTTCTGAGAATTCAATTCAGTTGTTAATATCATTCGTAGCCTTCTATAGTACTCTTTAAGCACTATTTCTTTCATTTTTTTTATGGTGAATGTTTTCACTCTCATTTACACCTAGGTATTTAAAGGCTTCTTCTGGTTTCAATTCTTTTATTGTTACAGCAGGGTCTAAGCTAATTGAGGATGTTTCTTGTATTGATCCACGTAAAACTGTAGCTTTAGCACATTTATTCAAATTGAATTTCATTCCAATGCCTTCGCTGAAGCATTTTACAGTTTGCAGAAGACCTTCTAGCTCATTATCATTCTTAGCATATAACTTTAAGTCATCCATGTAAAATAGATGGCTTATTTTATTTTGACCTATTTTATAACCACATTCTGTCTTATTAAGTTGACTGGTTAGTGCTATTAATGATATGCAGAATAGTAATGGAGACAAAGAATCACCTTGAAATATACCTCTTTTGATGTTTATTTTATCAGACTTATAGGTTCCATTTATATGATTGAGGTAAAGGGTTGTTTTCCATATAGACATGCACTGTTTGATGAAATTGATGATGATTGATGATATTATTATTATTATTATTATTATTATTATTATTATTATTATTAGTATTAACCTCTTCGTGTGTTATCGATACATATATAAAATAAACTTACCATAATCTCAATATTTATTTAGAGAATGATGACTGATATAAATCTGCGCGTTTAGCATTAATACCGGCTCGTTTTGCGCAGATGTCATTAAAGAAAAACCACTTGTAAAGACTTTCTTGAACTTCGAAATATCAGTTTAATAGCTGAGCTGCTATCGTGATATAAATAAATGCGTTGAAGTGTCGATGTTTAAGCAAAGCTGTAAATCTCAAATATTAACGACCATAAGTATTTAATTATGAATATATCTGTTAAGGTCTTAAATAATTCCGATGCATGTGGTGAAGTTGACGAGTGAGAGAATTTAACTTATTAATCGACATCTATAGACACAGAATTAAGAAATCTTTTGGTTTTCTCAAAATGTAAAATTTATATGCGTTTTTATACTAGAATTTACACAGTTCGTTGCTGTTACAGTCACAACTTTTAGCTGGTATACACTACAGTCATTTCATGTGCAGACAACAATTCTACTCCTGCAGCTTCTTGACTCTAGCTTTTTCCCCACCCCATATATCCTTTCCTTTCTCTCCACCTTTGAAACTGTCATCACACCTGGATTCTCAGCTTTCTATTGCTCCTTTCTAACTGGTTCGTATTTCTCTTCACTCTCTTCTAATTAATCTTTTACACTTATGTACCCCCTGCACATCAGTGGCATTTCCGCCTTGCTCGAGGTGAAACGATTTAAAAAAATGCCTCTGTAGATGCGGCGAATTTTCAGTGAATTTCGCAGCCAAGACACTTAACGCTTGTTTATTAAAAACATTTTTATTTCAACATTTTGACACAGAACATTTCAGTTGGTAACTCCTAGTTTTCCTCATTTTCTACTGTCTTAAATACGACTGTTAAGTTCACTAAGCCTTCTTTGCTCATTATTGTACCCAGAAATGTTAACTGCCTTTCTAAATTTAAGTGATTTTTATTATATATATCTTTTCTCGTGATTCCCGGCTGTGGAACTCCCTTCCACAAGTCTGATTTTTCTCTTTCGACTGGGCCGAAGAATTATCCCGCAGTAGAGGGTCATGCTTTCTGCGGTAGACTGGTTGCCAGCCAAGGCTATAGAACCCAATCTGTCTTATTATTTGACTCATAGCTAAAGGGAGAAGAGATGTATTATATTATTACATACTAATAAGTGAGGTATCAGTTTATTACTTCATAACAATAGAAAATCGATCCCCCACTTTATGCACAGTAGAAGTTTTAATTGTGTTTCTAACTATTATATTTAGTCAGTCAGTTAAGTTCCATACGTGATACACGCTTTGGTCAATCATGTCTCTTTCGAAACATGACTGACTGGGCAGAAGAATTATCCCGCAGTAGAGGGCCATTACCCTCTGCGGTAGACTGGTTGCCAGCCAAGGCTATAGAACCCAATCTGTCCTGTTATTTAACCATAACTAGAGAAAAATGCGGATTAATACCTTTCCCCCGGGTATTTGCACGTAAGTAAATTTAAGGAATTCAACTGGAGTGCCCTGATTTCTCGTTCCGGGCCGATATCCAATGCACCACAACGCACATCCGGAGCAGTAAAAGGTAAAACTAGACGTTATATTCCCAAGATATGACCAACGGAATAAGAAAAAACTTGTTAGACTCGCTGCCGCCGGGCGGAGACGAAACCAAACGAGGTTATACTGATGAGCAGGGTCTCGTCTTGTTAAAAACAAACAAGACCTCGACTCTGCCTTACAGAAGATCCACAGCAAATGTTTGCCCGCGATTAAGGATTCGGAGTTTTTAAAACCGACCTTGTGTTTCATCCGACTTCAGTGTTTATGTTTCTAGTAAATACCCAGATTTTTTAGTCTAGGCAGAGAGGAACCAAGACGAGGAACTGCACAGGGGCAGAGTCTCGTCTGGAAAAAAAAAAACAAAAAAAAAACAGACACGTTCTGTTGTGGATACCGGGAATGGGGCCCGCACAAATAAATAAACACCGACCAGTAATTGAGAGTGAAAATAAGTGCATTATCGTAAAGACACAGACTTCAATAAAGATTAGTAGTCCAGGAATGCGGGTTAGTAAAAAGTGTATGTACAAGTCTATGGAAGTGAAACCGTAGTATATAGATTATGTCCGTGTCGGAAGCTGACGGGTACTGCGTTATAATCTTCTCGATGAGTGGAGGAGCACAGAGTTACTATGAAGTACTATATACTGACTGCTAATCTCTTTCTAGACTCTCGTATTCTCCGGTTAACTCTCTGTGCAACGCGGTAGTCTGGTATTTATCTACCCCCCCAACTAGGGCAAAATGCGGCAAAATGCCTTTTTAAATGTGGGTTCTTCCGTGCAATATAGCCCAGCCAAAATATATCTGTCTAATTTTGCTCAGTTATGACTTTACCCTTTGGCGGAGCAACGACTGGGTTAATGCTCTCCGTCCGAAGGAAGAGTGCTGAGGGTGTCAATGGAATTACCGCGAGAAAACGCGGCATTCTCTCTGTCTAGCTTCTATAGCAGTAGTATAAGTATACTCTGAACGTGTCCATCTATAGGAAAAGGGAGAATATCACAACTGGACCCAGCCGTGCTTATTCACTGTCATACAAGAAATGTTTGCTCGAACTTTCAAGCTCGGATTCCCACATTTAAAATCAGCCTTCTGCCACATCCGGTTTGTGGGAAAGTTTCTGATAAGCACTCAGTTCAAAATTCTTTAACGGCTACCCGAATCGACAAATCGATGAATATCGGAAACAGTGTCATAATGATAGCAAAGATGCGGAACACAAGTAAATAATATTAAATATTTCTTCGATTTTTCATCTACAAAACATAATCGACATTTTAAATCGTTTGTTTTGTTGTTGACCCCAAATTCTTATACTTACATCTCTTTGCTTATCGTATATCTAACTATATATATTATTCTGTGAATGCCGTTAGCCGTTTATTCGTTCTTCTTCTTCTATGTGCCCTGTCCCTTCAGGACCTAGGCGATCATAGCTTTCCACGTCTCCCCTTCCCTGTTGACTCTGAGCACGCCTTCTCCTGTTACACCATGCAATCCTCCACCTGATTAGGTCCTTCAAATATGTTATCCGTTGCTTTCCCCTGACTCTATTTCCCTCTATCTGGCCTGTTAGTATCAGGTTCTCCAAGCCCTCCTTCCTCATTGCATGTCCAGGAATTTCAGCTGTCTCTTCCTGATGCTCAGTATTAATTTCCTTTTCGTTTTCATTATTTCCAAAACCTCATCATTGCTCACATACTCGGTCCACGATATTCGCAGCATCCTTCTGTAGAACCACATTTCAGTTGCTTCAAGTTTTTCTTTCATCTTTGTTGATATTATCCAGCATTCACTGCCATATTGAAAAACTGGCAACACATATTCGTTACCAACTGTAAAATAGACATTCATTGAGCGGTATAAAACAGATTTTGGTGAGAATTGCAAACAGGTAAGGGTATAAAAATACAGTTGGTTTTAAACAATATAACGTCAGAGGCACCTGGCTACAATGGCAGTAAATGCGGAAAATGATTAATAGATGTGCATAGCCACAAATGACGCAATTAAGCCGAATTTCAGAAAATTTCAGCTTATATAAATGCAGTTTTTTCGGGCAAAAAGAGCACACCACAGGAAACTGAGAGGGCTCAGAAGGAGAGAGAAAGAGAGAGAGAGTGTGTGCAAGGAAGAGAGAAGAAGAGAAGACAATTTCTAACAACTCTCTCGCATGTGCGTGATTCCCTCTGAATACTACTCTCCACACAACCTTCCACAGACAAAGAATAAAAATATAAGTTTATATTTTTATATATACGTGTCCGTTGTTTATCGTAAAGACGATCGTTGTTTAGCAGCAAGAGAGGCAGTATATAACATCCTTCCTATATCAAATACATAATTTACCTTTCATTTTGCTTGCCCTGTATGAGATCTTTTTCATTTTGATTGTCCCAATTCTATGTTCTCAAAGCTACAGAGACCTATATTGATAACAAATAATTAATTTCATAAGAACAACATCGGTGGTTTACGAATTGAATTCCCAAGATAATAAAGGCGAGTCAGCTTATAACACCGAGGAATGTCACAGAGTCTAAAATGAAAGATAACTGCAACGAAGGAGAATAACAGCGGGTCATTGAGAAATGAAAATCAATATGAAAAACTGCAAAACAGACGCGACACAAACATAAAACTAAAAAGAAATAACAGGATAGAAAATACGTATTTTGTAGACTACTCAAAATATCAAACGTTAAAAACTATAATCGTAAAAGAGATGCTACAACTAGTTAAAGAACTGTTTCAGAATTGAAAGACAAAAGCCTCAAATATATAAAACACGAGAGTACATGCGGTACTAAAAGCTGAATCAGCATTACTTAAAATTAACAGAAACCAAGTCACAAGGCCAGATGATATTGTAAGAGAGATGCAGTTAACCTTCTAGGAATTCAGAATCGATAAAATTCTTCTTCTTATTCTTGTTCTTCTTTTTCTATACGCCTTGTTATTTCAAGACGTAGGCGATCATGGGCTTCCACGTCTCCCTATCCCTGGTGGCTCTTAGCACGCTTTCTCCTTTTACACCACCCAAACTCCGCTCTACCCTCCACTAGTCCAAGCCCGTAAATCTAGAATATAACTGTATAGAAACCAGGATGGCCACAAAATGAGGGAGCAGTCTATATATTTTTATAACACAGAATTGATCCCCCATTTTATACCCACATTATAATTTCTTATAAACAGTTGTCATATATATTCTTCTCCTATGTGCCCTATTCTTTCAGAACGTAGGCGATTATGGCTCGCCACGTCTCCCTATCCCTGGTGGTTCTTAGCACGCTTTCTTCTGTAACATCTCGTAGCCCCCGTTCTGTCATCCACCTGCTCAGGCCCTTCAAATATGTTATCCGCTGCTTTTCTCTGTCTCTTTTTCCCTCTATCTGTCCTGTGAGTATCAGATTCTCCAAGCCCTCCTTTCTCATTGTATGTCCCAAGAACTTGAGTTGTTTCTTCCTGATGCTCAATATTAATTTCCTTTGCGTTTCCATTCTTTCCAATACCTCGTCATTGCTCACATGCTCGGTCCACGATATGCGCAGCATCCTTCTGTAGAACCACATTTCAGCTACTTCAAGTTTTCCCTTCATCTTAGATGACATTGTCCAACATTCACTGCCATATTGAAAAACTAACATCACATAGCAATCTAGTCCTCTCTTCTTTGTTTCTAGTGAAGGTTTTCTGTGTCTTAATACTTAACTCAGTTTCTGGAACGTGTCTTTCTCCATGCCAATTCACCTTTGGATCTCTGTGTCACACTTTCCGTCTTCTGTTAGAACACTTCCCAGATATTTAAATTTTCGTACCTGCTTGATTTTAACATCTCTCACCTGTAATTGGCACTTTGGGCTGCTCATTTTGCTGATGACCATGCATTCGGTTTTCTTGCAGTTTATTTTTAATCTCTTCATGTCACTCTCTTTAGCTATACTCTGTCGGAGGTTCTGCATTTTCCTTTCCATGTCTGCATTCAGTACTATGTCGTCTGTGTATCTAATGATGTTCAGATTGTGGCCTCCGATGACAAATCCTGGCATAATATCTAGGGTCCTAAAATATTCCCACTGTACTAGTTAAATAGATCCGGCGAAAATACACATCCCTGTCTTACGCCCCTAAATGAAATTGATGACAGCGGTAAAATATCAGTAGATTTATTTTCGTACTGTTGCCAAAGAAGCCTGTGTAAAGGAAAGAGTAGTTAATTAGTTTGAAGAAACACACATAGGATTTGTATCATTCTGTCACTTAGATTCCTTTTGCGATACACGCTTGACCGACTCAGCAGAAGATTTTCCAACAGAAGGTTTTCCATTATTTTCTGCGGTAGACTGATGAGAAACCAACGCTATACAACCAAATCTCTCCTTCAATTTAATCCATATCTGGAGGGAAAGAGACGGAAAAATACCTTTCCCAAGACTATATACACGTAAGTAAATGCAACGAATTCAGATGGATTTTGAACTCGGTTCTCCGAATTCACATTCTGAACACCGTCCCAGAACTTATATCCTCAAACAAGTAACCTACATAGAGATTTTATATAAATTTATAGCAAAGCAGCGACAGAGTTAAATCGTTAAATGTTAACAAGAGATTGTTCATTGCTGATAGCCAGAGTTAGACACACCCTGAAAGGTCACGGCATTAGTATTTTTCATTTCAATTGCCTAAAAAGTGTTTCAAATTTCCAAATCCTAATTTAGACTATTTACTGAATGACCATTAATTAGTTCTCATGACGTAAATCTTATGACAGCGACATTTTGATCAATTTGCCATAGTGTCATATGCGTTATTTCGATACGAATCAAGTGTACGTTGCAAGTAGTAGTTTATAACTTTTCAAAATAAAACTAGCAGTATGGACTCTGCGATCATCCATCCTGCATCTTCAGGTGATTAGAATTCGAAAGTGAAGCCATTATTTCATTTACCAGAGAATATTGTTCTACTTCTACGAGGCATGCCGCTTCCAGATGTATTAGTGTGATACTCTGCTCTGCCCGGTTGGTTGGTTGGTTTGTTGGTTCGTGAACGGAGCCTGCTGCGATTATGTCGAAAGGTTCCGGTTATGTCGATACTTTCGGTTCGCTGGTCGTGATGATCTCGTCACAGAAGCTGGTCCTCAAGACGTCTTTTACAACAACGAACTTACTGCCCACGCTGTGTTTTGATCTCAGAAAGTCACATTGTGCAAACCAGGTAGCCGTATTTCTACCATACCCAGACCGGTCATTTGTGTAGACTTGTGATCAAAATAAAACAGTTAACGCACAAAAAAAAATAAAAAATAAAATAAATAAATAAAGGAATAAGTTCGAAGAATTGATTGAGTGATTAATTTATTTTCTATGATTTAATAACCCTTTGCAAGTTGCTTAAAGCCACAAAATATTTTCAGGTTTCAAATTAAACTTTTAAGATGGAATAGTTCAAATTTTATAAAAGATGAACTATTTCGGCAAGGATCTGCAATCAACCCAGTCAACGCTTCCAGAAAGAATACTGGCTGACTCTTTACTTTCCTGATTTATCTTAATAATATTTAGTAACGGACACGTCTCGATGCTGAAACAAATGATTGACTTATTCGTTTTCTCCGGCTTATGAATCCTTTGCCGGTTAATTAAATTCAGAACATATTGTAATAATATATTTTTTTTTACAAATACTGGTTTCTGAGAGAAAAGTTTTGGATTCATACATTTGCGCGTAAGTTAAGGAACACAGGAATTGGAAATCGGCTCTTCGATAAGCTGTTCCCAATCATTATGTATTTATTCCAATCCTTAGCAGCTGATATTCTGAATTGGTTAGATACCCAGTTTCCGACTTTGCTAAACATTCGTGATCGCTACAAGAACGGGTATTTCAACGTGATCTAGCCGTAATCCTATTGTGTGTATGTAATATTTTTTTATATAGAATGTTTTCGTTTTCATTAAAAGTTGTCATGTCTTTTTTCTTTCTAATTCAATTCAGATGTTTTCTTTTTATGAAATTGGCTCATTTTTTCGTGATATATTTACCGAAATGATTCTTTGTTAAAGAGGAAAAGTTTGTCAGTATAAAGTCAATGACATTAAAATTTGGGAAGCTATTGTTTTCTTTTTTCTAAACTGAATTCTTTATATAAGTTGTCATTTTTAGCTGTAACCATGGGGACAAATAATCTTTTTTTTAATTTCACAATCATATCGCCCCACGCGATACATAGGAGGAAGTTATGAGAGACAATGACAGGTTATAGGGGGTGTCAGGAAGTGGGTAAGAGAAGGATGAGAATACTGATAAGAGTGGAGTGGACGGAGAAAGAGCATGAGAGAGAGGATGCAGGTTAGTGAGATAGGAGATGACTATTGATTTTACATTTAAATTCTTGGAGATTATAGCTGCCGGGAAAGCAAGTAAATGGAAGGGAATTCCACAGGCGGGAATGCGAGAAAAGAAGCTGTTTGAGTAGAATTTGCGTTTATAATTTACTGGTTTCACAGTAAAAGAGTGGGACCTAGTTGCTAATCATGTGGCTCGAGTAAATTTATATACAGGGGGCACCAGTGAGTTAAGTTCATCGGAGCAGAAGCCGTGAATGTATTTGTAGAAGAGACACAGGGATGTCACATTGCGCTGGTGAGAAAGTGACTGTATCTGAGCTGGAATCTATCGCATTCCATATTTTCCGTTGGATATTATCAAGGACACCTAGGTGGATAGCAGGAGCACCCGACAAGATATGGCAGTAGTATTCAATGCAAGGGTGGATGGTAGATTTATATATGTGCAGGATGGTTTCAGGCGGAAAACACTTCCTGGCCATACACAAAAAAACACTTTCCTAGCAACGAATTTAGCTATGGATTCTATATAGTCATTTCACTTGAGGTCTGTTGTGAGAGTTAAACCGAGGAGCCGCAGTGTTTTGCTGTCAGGGGAGACTTTTTCTTGATTCCTCAAAGTCCGCTTTGTCTTTTAGCCTATGGGATTCGCAAGGCTTTAATGCGTTCGCCCTGGAAAAAATAGATTAATCTAGAGACAGGCCCTGTTTAGGGTTGTAACAAAAAATACTGCAATACATTTTTATACAAAAATGACCAGCTATACATTTTACCTTTAATTATAGCCGTAACATTTAATATACATAACCCGTAGTAGCTGATATATCATGAAACAAAATTAACCAGATAACCGACCAACTATGCTCGACGTTACTTAAATTCGGTGATCCTGCTGGAACCGTTGTATCAATGTGATATAGGCGAAGGCACTTTAGACCTCCCGCACATTCACGTTTATAGCACCTAGTTTTTCCAAGCGGTTACTCGTCTAGGTAATGACGTTGCTGAACTTCAGTGATCTTATCAGTGCATCGTTGTGATATGGCTGTAAACTCTTTACCCGACCCACACGTTTAAGCTTAGAGAACCTGTAGTTCCTAAGCGATAGCACGTATTGGTATTTTAACAAAATGTGGCTGTAACCCTGAAGCAATTTTTTTTAAAATAGTTTCACCCCAAGTAAGGCATTACACTGCAACTATTGCGCAGGGGGTTACATAGGGGAAGATGCTGAGAGGGCCATTAGATATAGGAAATGTCAGGAGGGTGATAGACGAGTAAGGAGGTACATAGGAAGAGTCTTTTAGAGAATGGATTCGAGTTATTGTGTTAGGAGGTGTCTATTGACCTTACATTTAAATTTCTGGAGATTGTAGCTGCCGGCGAAGCAAGAATGTGGAAGGGAATTCCACAGGCGGGAAGTGCGAGAAAAGAAGATGTTGGAGTAGAAATTGCGGTTACATTTTAACGGTTTCACTGTAAATGGGTGGGACCTAGTTGCTACTCTTGTATCACGTGCAAATTTGTACCTAGGGGGCACCAGTGAGTTAAGTTCATCGGAGCAGAATCCATGAAAGTATTTATAGAGAAGCCACGTCACGCCGGTGAGAGAGTGATTGCAGCCTGTTTGCCAAGTCGATATCGATCACATTACAGACTCTCCGTTGTATTTTGTCAAGAACCCCGAGAAGAATAGCATGGGCACCCGACCAAATGTGGCAGCAGTATTCAATACACGGGCGGATAGTAGATTTGAATGTTTCTATCCATTGTTTTTTGTCTGTGATTTCTTGATAGCTGCATTCCTTTTCAATTACGCCATTATTCTGTACCCGGCATCACCCCAAGATCTATATATCTAATCTCCTAATTTCCCAAAGCTCAAGTTTACAAATTTTGAAAATGTTACAAAATATGGAAACTGAAAATAAGATGCTGAATGTCTACATTTTATGAATACGTAAAATAAGATTCGTGACATTTTTGCAAGCGATAATCGTAAAGGTAAGAAGTAACAATAGAGAAAGAATTGTACCTTTCGTGGAGAAATGCAGGAGGAAGAATGTTTCGAAATTCTGTCAATTGCGAAGCAGAGTTCATTTCTAGAATCGGAAAGGGAAGCCATTGAGTGTAGTTATCTTAATAGCATATGAATTGGTGTCAATAAATACCAAAAAGTAAAATAGATAAATTTTGTAGCACACTAAAAAATGTCAAATATTAAAAACTGTCACACGAAAATATCGTTATCATTCGGAAAGCAAAAGGTAAAATTGGATGGGAAAAAGTTATTTGAATGGGTAAGTATGAACTTGGATCATATAACGAATGCAGGAAAAACAGGTGCGTAGATCTACAGTGAGTCTCAAGAAATGAACAAATACCTGGTTTTAAAAACAAAAAAGAACGTCATTTTTCTACATAGAAAGGCATTACATAAACTATTAGAAATCAGTTAGTATACTTAAATATGAACAATCCCCATCTCAATTTCCACTTAGAGATAAATTGTGTTAAATTAGAATTAAATAATGAAGTTTAAGTATTTTCTCATATTCAGTAAGTCGGTTAAGTGCCATAAGTGATACACGCTTTGGGCGATATGTCTCGAAAGAGACAAGACTGGCTGGGTAGAAGATTATCCCGCAGTAGGTTGCCATTGCTTTCTGCGGTAGATTGGTTGGCGACCAAGGCTATAGAACCCAATCTGTCTTGTTATTTAACTCATAGCTAGAGGCGGAAGAGTTGTATCCTAATATTAAGTATTAGTTACTGGGGGTCAGTTTATTACTTCATAACAATATAAAACTGATCCCGCACCTTATTCCCAGTAGAAGCCTTAATCATGTTTCAAATATTATATTTATTCAGTTAGTTAAGTGCCATATGTGATACACGCTTGGGCGATCATGTCTCGAAAGAAACATGACTGATGGGCAGAAGATTATCCCGCAGTATGTTCCCATTGCTTTCTGTGGTAGACTGGCTGCCAGCCAAGGCTACTGAACCCAATCTGTCTTATTATTTAACCCATAACTGGAGGGAAAAGACAGTGATACCGTTCCCAAGGGTATTTGTGCTTAAGTGAATACAAGGGATTCAACTGGAATTCGAACTCGGTACTCTCGTTTCGAGTCGATATCCACTGCACCACTTCGCAATTCTTCTCTTATATTACGAGGGTAAAAATTCGTAGTTCACGAGTAAATAATTAAAATTTTTTAGTTTTGAAGAAATACATTTTTGAAACAGAAAACAATGCGAAAAGAAACACTAAACAGGGTATTGACACTAACGACTACAGCCACTTTCCTTTGTCTGTTCTATAAATACTTCCATGGCTTCTGTTCCAACGAGCTTGAGTCACTGATGTCTCAGCAACAGGTGTTTACTCGTGCAACCAGACTGGCAACTGGGTCTCACCCATTCACAGTGAAATCAACCAAATACTGACGACAATTCTACTCCTGCAGCTTCTTTCCTCACACTTACCGCCTGTGAAACTCACTTCCTTATTCTTGCTTTCCTGACGGCTACAACCTCCGGGAATTCAAATGCAAGATAAATACTCATCTCTTAACCACTTGACCCTAGTTCTTTCCTCACCACCCTGTATATCCGTTCCTTTCTCTCCATCTCTGCAATTCCCTCCCTTCTCTTGCCCCTTTCTAAATGGTTTGTCCTTCTCTTTACTCTCTTCTATTTAGTGCTTTTACTCTTATGTAGCCCGCTGCATATCAGTGGCGTTACCGCCTTGCGCGGGATGATATGATTGAAAAAAATTAATAAAAAGTTTTGAATTTAAAAATGTACTTTTTTTTGGACAGTATTTGTTTATTTTTATTATTGTATTTTATATTTCAGACCGCCCTCGGTCCTTCATCAGAAACGAGTGATTTTTAAATTTGAATTAGAAACGTATTTCACGATAGCGTCCGAATATTTTTTTGTTTACATCACGTGGTGTGCTTGTTCACAACATGCGGCACGTCCGTAGAGAAAGTCTGTTTGTTTTAGATAAAAATTTCTTGGAATATCTGAGAAAAAAAAAATAAAGATATAATTATATATTAAGAAAAAAAATATATTAAGAAAAAAATTAAGATATATAAGTAAGCAATCAGAATGAGGATAGATAAGAAAAGCTTTTTAAAAATTATAATTGTCGTTTTCTAGTTTGGAGCCGAGGTTTCTCGAGTTTTGGAACGGGGACCTCTGCAGAACCTTGTTTAAAAGTCCGCACGATATGCTGCTTTTAAGCCAATAAAATAAAGTGCTAGTAACATATTTTAAAAAGAAAGTAAAGTTGTTAAAAGCGCAATCATTGCTTCGCATGAAAACAAAAAGATTATTGTACTCCCTGGAACAACAATAGGCCAAACAGATTTCCTAGTACTATCGATTATTACGAGAAATATTATATTAATTACATATATCAATTAAGATTATTATCATAATTATAACTATTATGAAATTAATTACAAAATTTCAATTAACAATAAAGAAGTGTTTGTTTCTTTTTGGTCTTATATGAATAGAAAGATGTTAAGAAACAATGGGTACATAAAATACTTTCTAGCCATTTAAAAACCATATTTGTTTCAATTTCTTTATTAATTAAACCGAACATAAAGGTCTAAACATCATGGACGCAAAATGGTTGTTAGATAATATAAGAAACAAACTATTATAAAATAAGACAATAAAATAACAAGTACTAAAAAAGCAGAATATAATGAATGGCATCTCATTTAAATTTTAAGGTTCACATTTAATTGAGAGTGAAAAAGAAAAAAGATATTACCACAAATGATAACTGCATTAGAAGAAACTGTTAGCATAGAACTGACGGTTACATCTAGCCATTTCCACTGTAAAAATAGGGGAGCTTGCTGCCAATTTACTTGTAAGCTTAAATTTATAAAATCAGGAAAAAATATCAAAATTGACTAGGAAACAAGAAACGAAAACAGATTTTCACAAGTAAGAAATGCAAAAGAAGAAACTATCAGCATATAACCTACGGTTACATCTAACCTTTTGACCGTAAAATGATAAGACATTGGTAACAAACCGATTTAAAATAATCTCGGGGCCAAGATCAAAATTGATTGGGAAACAAGTAGCAGGAAGAGATTTCCAACAGTAAAATGTACTATTGAAGAAAATTTTAGCACACAATTTGTGGTTACATCTAGAGATCTCAACAGTAAAATGTTGAGACCATACGGCCGATCAAGTCTACGCATAAACAGGAACGTTGAAGAGAGGTCCACAAGCAAAAGTTTAATGGAATAAAATGTTAGCTTACAACTTACGGTAACATCTCGCTATTTCAACTGAAAATAATGAGAAATTGCTGGCAATTTAGTTCTACGTTTCATTTTATAAAACATGTGGGGTTTAATTAATAAAAACTTTGAAAACAAATATGGTTTTTAAATGGCTAGAAAGTATTTTGACCCCATTGTATCTTGACCCTTTCTATTCATATAAGACCAAAAAGAAACAAATAATTCTTTATTGTTAATTGGAATTTTGTAATTAAGTTAATAATAATTATAATTATGATAATAATCTTAATTGATATATGTAATTAATATAATATTTCTCGTAATAATCGATAGTACTAACAAATCTGTTTGGCCTATTGTTGTTCCAGGGAGTACAATATTCTTTTTGTTTTCATGCGAAGCAATGCTTACGCTTTTAACAACTTTACTTATAAAAAAATCTTTTTTTAATATGTATCTACCACTTTTTTCTTATTGGCTTAAAAGAAGGTTCTGCAAAGGCCCTCGTTCGAAAATTAGAGAAACCTCGGCTCCAACCTAGGAAACGACAATTCTAATTTTGAAAAAGGTTTTCTGATCTATTCTCATACTGATTGCTTACGTATATTGTTAGTGTAAATACCCTGTTTAGTGTTTATCATGATCGAATTTGATTGAGAAACAAAAATCTGTAATAGACTTCCACGTGCTAGAAGTGTAATAGAACAGACTATTATCGTAGGAGTAACGGTTACATCTAGACATTTTAATTGTAAATGATGAAACCTTACAGTCACTTTAGTTGTACGCCTAAATTCATAACGTCTAGTTAAGTAGATGAAATTTTACTGGGAATCAAGGTGCTAAAAGGCAGTTGTACCAGCAAAAGATGCAATAAAAGAAACTGTTAGCATAGAACTTGCGGTTACATCTAGCCATTTTAATTGTAAATGATGAAACCTTACTGTCACTTTAGTTGTACGCCTAAATTCATAACGTCTAGTTAAGTAGATGAAATTTTACTGGGAATCAAGGAGCTAAAGGGCAGTTCTACCAGCAAAAGATGCAATAAAAGAAACTGTTAGCATAGAACTTGCGGTTACATCTAGCCATTTCAACCGTAAAATGATGAGAATTGGCTTCTAATCGAGTACTACGCATAAGTTTATAACGTCTAGGTAACAATATTAAAATTGACGGGAGAACATAAAGCTGGAAGAGAGATTCACAATCAAAAAGTGCAATAGAAGAAACTGTTAGCATAGAACTTGCGGTTACATCTAGCCATTTCAACAGTAAAAGGATTAGACCTTGCTGCAAATCTAGCCTTACGCTTAAAGTCATAAATTACATGTATCATGATATAAATTCACTGTTAAACCAAAACTAGAAGCGCGTTCTACAAGCAAGAGGTAAAGCAGAAAAATGTTACCAAATTATTTAAGATTATAGGTAGATCAACTGCTAAGCTTACAGTGACATCTAGCCATTTTAACTGGAAAAATATGAGAATTTGCTGTCAATCGTGTTCTACGCTTAAATCCATAACATTTCTGCCCTAGTATCAATATTCACTGAGAGACAACAACCTGGAAGAAAGTTCCACTCAATAGAAGTAACTGTTAGCGTAGAATTTACGGTTACATCTGGCCATTTCAAAGGCCAGTCTAGTTTTACGGTTTATTAAGTTAAGCTACCAATATTCATATTGACCAAGAAGAAGTAATATCAACACATACGGGAAATTATAGTTATTTCCAGTTAAAGCGAAACCATAGACTGAAAGAAAAATGAATGGATGGAAGTCAAATTTTGATTTCCTGGTATCGATATCAAATAAGTTTTTATCGTCCTAAACTGAATTTTGAAGGCTAAATAAGTCCTCTGACCAAATGGTATCATGGCTGAGACAAAGAACTACAATTATACCTACTTAAAGCCAAACCCGAAGGAAAAACTAAAATAAAAGTGCTGAAAAAAATACAGACATACAGGCAGATAAACAGACACACACACACAAACATCTTGCCTTATATATATATATATTATCGATTTTCGGCACTATTGTAAGAACTGCAACTTTGAAACTTCTGAATATCGTTTCTTATGTCTTTGTCTATTGATTAAAATATAAGAAGCTTTCGGCTCACATGAGCCTTCTTCAGAGAGGCTATAAAGACGGTTCCTGTGAGCCGAAAACTTAGAACCAACTTAATAAAGAATTATTCAAATGTTGGAGACTTTTTAACTTTATTTTCAACTGAAATTAAAGCCAAAATACGATTTTTAGAACGGCTCATGATTAAACATAATAGACATTCATTGTCTCTTATATTTAACAGTATATGTTTAGAAAATTATTGGCTGCCTCGATATATATATATATATATATATATATATATATGTATGTATGTGTGTATGTCTATTTATATGTATATATGTTCGGGTGTCAGTGTATACATATCTGTACATACATATATATTGATTGTTTTTTTTGGTCATAATAAAATTAGACCCGTGCATATTTGTATTAAAAAGTCTTCAATACAATTATGTTGTAGAATATTTTCCATTTGTATAAGAGTTATTACGTGACCTAGGTTTCTTCCATGAGTGGCGATTTGCAATGACTGATTTTACCGTTGACCGGTTTTTTCTTAAGAACGCTCAGCAACGGTGGTTTCATTATTTCTTTTTTTGTTTTTGTTTTAACGATCAGGTAGCAGGGTCTTTTTGAACGCGCAATTTTTAAAATTCCAAAAAATTATAACGTAATATATTTTTTAATTTTAAAGATTTTGCGTTCAAAAATATCTATATATCAATATCTATATGGAATATTCCGTGTCGTAAATGATTGCAACCATTACAATTTGTAAAATCTGTTAACTACACCATTAATCTATTTTCTCCATCATGTTATACAATTCCCTTCCTGTTGAAATATTTTTGAACGCAGTGGATGTTAATTAAGGGGCTAACAATCTATGTAAATGTCTATTAGTTAAGAAAGCCTGAAAATTGTTAATGATCTAAGCTGCATATATCGTTAAAGATGGCTGAATAAGTTGACTGTAATTCGACAGATAGAACCTGATTAATCTGACCACATTTATGCCGTGATTAGTGACACGTAAATTCTCGATGACAAGATCCTGGTAGCTGAGTGGTTCATGTCTCGGATAAATGTGAAAACGAAACATACAACACTTGAGCCGATTATCGATCGTTGCCTGGAGATAACCGCTTTTATAAATGACATAAACACATTACATCATGGCACTTACAGATTTCTTTAACCGTTAAATCCACTTAAATCCATGCGTCACAACCAGCTATCAATGCCGTCTTACCAGGGAATTTGATAGGGGGTCAAAATGTTTAACCGTTATGAAAAATCGGGGACATTGTAAGCATGTGTGCCTGTAACTTTTGGCAGCCTTGATTAAAGAAATCAAACGGACACTGATGAATACAGTCAGTATCACTATTAGTAGGGATTTGATGCCATGGCGAATAGGTTTCTCTTTTGAAATTCTCATCGCGAAAATAATCGAAGTGAACTTTGAGGAGTGAGAAAAGATAATCTTTTCTCATCTTTACAACTAGAACCGACACTTGAAATAAAGAATTAAGTTCAGAAAAACGAAAAAAAAAAGGATTCCTAATATTTATTGTCATTGAAACATGTAATGATATTATATTGACAAAATTATCCTCTTTAATAAAAGTTTGCGTTTTTTTTTTGTAAATATTTTACAAAAAACCGAGCGAAGACAAAAAATTGCAATATTCTCAAATGAATTTCACAAGAAAAAAAGTGACAACATTTTACTGAAATTGAAAAAGAACTATTCCCAAAATATCGCATACGCACATTAATCATACGGCCAGTTCACGTTGAAAAAAAAGTTCTCGCACCCATATGAAGCAACATCGAGTCTTGTTAATACATAGATGTCTACCTGCTTCAGAATAACAGATGATAAAATTTAAATGCACTGTTGATTTAATTAGCAATGACACGGAATAGTTAATCATTGCACCTAGTTTTATTTCCCCGATTGATTCGTTAACTTATCGACAGCTAATATAATGAGTTAACTTCGGAAAATATGAATATAAAAGATCCTTAAATTAGTTGTCATTGTATCACAAAATGTAATTTTCATTGAAAAACTTACTTTAATAAACATTTATTCCAGGAACTATATAAAGTAAAACTGGAAAAAAAATAAAATAAAAAAAGCAAACGTCTTCTTCTTCTTCTTCTTCTTCTTCTTCTTCTTCTTCTATGTGCCCTGTCCCTTCAGGACGTAGGCGATCATGGCTCTCCACGTCTCCCTATTCCTTGTGGCTCTTAGTATGTTTGCTCCTGTTGCTCCTGGCAACCCCCGTTCCGTCATCCACCTGATCAGGCCCTGCAAATATGTTATCCGCTGCCTTCCTCTGTCTCTCCTTCCTTCTATCTGTCCAGTCAGTATCAGGTTCTCCAGGCTCTCCTTCCGCATTGCATGTCCCAGGAACTTCAGTTGTCTCTTCCTGATGCTCAGCATCAATTTCCTTTTTGTTGTCATTCTTTCTAACACTTCGTCGTTGCTTGTATGCTCAGTCCACGATATCCGTAGCATCCTTCTGTAGAACCACTTTTCGGCCGCTTCAAGTTTTGTCCTCATTTTCGATGATATTGTCCAGCATTCACAGAAAAACATGACAACTTCTTACTGAAAATGAAATAAAAATTCAAAGACATCACATGCACACATTAGACTTCCGGCCAGACCATGTTGAAATACCTGTTGCCTTACAATCAACGATGTTAAGTAACTTTGAATCTGGTTAGGAAATAGATGTCTAACCACTTCGGAATACCAGGTGATAAGAAATGGATTGGATGTGGGTGTAATTAGTAAATACTCGGATTTGCTACTCGTACTCCAATTCCCGCTGCGTTCGTTATATTAGGAAAATTCATGAACTCACGTCATCTCCCAGCTATGGGTTAATTAGTATTTTTGTATATCTGAACCATTATTTTCTAAAATGAAAATTACGTACAACATGATAACATTTTCTGGCAATAAACGACTTGCAAATGATTTATACGGCGTGGAAAACCGAAGCACTCAATTAATAAAATACCCACATTAGAACTTCAGTCAGCGATAGATAATCTCATAACTCTTCCTAACTGCTCTAGAAAAGATTAATTAAATTCACAGACTGACAGAAAGTATCACGAATAAAACAAGAATAAATTAATTACTAACAAACGCAGTTGTAATGACGTTCAGCATGCCCACTATCACACCAAATCTTAAAATGGATTATAGCATAGACAAGGCAGAAGGATTTATTCAAAGAAATTATCAGATTTCTCAAAGATATGTTCAGTAGCTAGAAAATATGATGGAAAAAGTAATCGGAAAATATGTTAAGACATAAACGGATTATTCCACAGAGCAATGCCAAAATTCCGATAGATGTCCACACTTAAACGCAGATAGTCGATTAGATGCACGAAAGTTTACAAAATAGCAAAAATGTAAAGAAAACTGCAAAATATACTAAGACGTCCTTTTCCAGGAAGCACAGAAGTTGAGGGAGACTATAAATAAAAATCACAAAATCAAATGATATCATTTCCATCAAATATGTAAGAAAAATAAAAAATTTACTTCAGTGATTGCTACAACTGTGGCCGGAGAATTTGCCGTAGAATTTTCTTGAATAAATATCTCCAGACGGAAAAGTTAAGATTTTAAATAACGAAACCAAATCCAGAAGCAAGAAAGGAAAATACATTGCACTTTGTACCTCTTGCCAAGATAGATTACAAATGAAATCCTTCAAACTAAACAATAATGAAAAGCCTTTAGGTCCTTGAATAAGTTCTTGACGTTTTCACATAAATGGGGTTCTCAGAACTGCGTGCATATAGTCTCAAATGGTAACGCATCTATAAAGAAGTATTATAAGCAACTTTGAAATTAAGTGTATGTCATTTCGACGAAGTGTAAATAACTTGGTTTTTCATGGTGTTAAACACATCGGATTTCGTACCAAAGAAATAGTAATTGAAGTGAGTTTTACTGCACTAATGTATTCATGTAAATCTGCAGTAGAAGTACACAGAATTCTATGTCGGAAACAACGTGAAGAGATTAGTTTAGATGTTTCGAAAATAATGATTTTGTTGTTGCAGATAATGAACACTCAGGCGCACCCAAAACTTTTCAAAACGAAGAATTAACGCTGAACTTGCAGAATAACGATAACTTGATCACACGAATTTTAAAATGTTTGATAGCATTAGGAATGATCAAAAAGCAAAGACACTGGGTGTAGTATTTGTTGAAACCGAGAGATCTCGAATAGAAACTAGTCACGTATGGACAGCTGCTTCAACGGTAGAAAAGAAACTATTTTTGCATCGTACGCGCAAATACCCTTGGGAAAGGTATTAATCCGCCTATTCCTTCCAGTTATGGGTTAAATAACAGGGCAGATTGAGTTCTATAGCCTTGGTCGGCAACCAGTCTACCGCAGAAAGCAATGGCAACCTACTGCGGGATAATCTTCTGCCCAGTCAGTCATGTCTCTGTCGAGACATGATCGCCCAAGCGTGTATCACGTATGGCACTCAACTGACTGACTGATCGTGACCGGCGATAGAGCGTTAACACACTGCGATAACATTAAGCGTAGAAAATTGTGTGGTACACCTGGCCATGCATCAACATCGGCTGCAAAGCCGAATACCCATGGTTCGGAGCTTTTGTTGGGATCAGCAAAGCGTGGTTTACCATCTCAAACTAACCAAAATCATCATGACTATCGACTACAATTGATGCCTTTGAGCCGAGCAGTAAAGAAGGATCAAAGACAGAAGAAAGTGATTTTGCGTCCTGACAGTGCTAGACCACTAATCCAAAATGTGTGAACCCTTAAATGGAAATCATTGTCTCCCTGTCTTATTCACTTGACACTGCCCCGTGCGATTATTTCTTTGTTCCAATCGATGGCAGATGGCCTGGCTGAACAGTACTTTCATTCTTATGAAGATGCCAAAATGAGTCGACTCCTGGTTACCATTAAAAGTATGGCGTTTTTTTCCGGCGTGGATTTCAAATGTTGCCACGACGATGGAAAAACGTTGTGAGGCTAGCGATGTAAAATTCTTTCAGTGATATGTTTGTTACTCATTTTTTTGTATATAAAACTTTACTTTTCATGAGAAATCTGCAAGAACGTATTCAAGGTTCTAATATATGACACAAAACCAGAACAAAGATCTCAGTGAACCCACAATAAATGTATTGTTGTCCCGAATTCCACTAAACAATGAATATTTGTGAAAACAAAATCCGGTAAATCTGACGAAGTGTAATAAAATAATGGCACTGAAGAAAATTAATAAAAGCAATTGCGATCAAAATAAAAACAAAATTTAAGATGATCTTTAAATAGATTTAAAGGTCAGAAAATGTTGATTGTTGGTGTAAATTCTCAATGGATCCAAAAGAATAAAAGCAAATAAAATTATGATAAATTAAACAATTTGTCATTTCTGTACTAACAGTTTTTTTCTCTCGCACTTTTATCGCTTGTGGAACTCTCATCTGGTTTCTGACTTTCTAGTACACTTTGATATTCAACAACTTTGTTATGTTCAACACCTGCGACAGGTAGAAACACATCCTTTGTCGACTGTGTCAAGGCAAACTAGTGATACAAACTCTGGGAATGTTTCCTAAGCGTAAAAAGCGAAATGGGTATAACTTTTTTTATAGCTACCAACGATCGTCTTGTGATCAACGACGGTGATATTGGTGTAGAAAACGGAGTGATATCGCGCACATTCGAAGGAGTCAACGGGGCGTTGTTAACCAGCGAAAGTTTTCTGTTCTTTCTCTTCTTCTCTCTCTTTCTCTGTGTGTGTATGTGTGTGTGTGTGTTCTACTTTCTTCTCATTCTGTCTTCGACTTATATGACCCTAAAACATCCACGCATTATTACCCTTTCGGACTTTTTCTTAATTGATGTCACTCACATCTGTGTCAGCTATTGCCTTTCAGATCTTTGTTCCTGGCTTGAGTTTTCTGTCTTTGATGTCAGTCATTATTTTTACCAGGTCAAGGTAATACACGACATAACTGGATAAAGTTATGTCGCGAAATACTACTTCCTGTCCAGATAAGCAAGAATATAATATTAATTTTGAAAAAGTCTGATATTGGTGTGAAGTAATAATTATTGTTTATCATCTATATATAAAATTCTATGACTTCTGTCAATCCGTCCGTCACCCCCATCTAAAATTAAACACATTGACCAATCAATAAATTACATTTAGCAATCGAAACCGAATTTGAGAAGAGAAAACAGGCGAGGGGTACAAATTAAAGTTAGTTTTACTAGAATGCGTAGGTCAGTATAATAAAATTTTATTAATACCCTTGAAAAAAATTAAACGTTTATTATTTAACATGCAAAAGACTCCTATATTTGTTTATATTTTGAAGATGTGTTAGTATTTACAGTATTTACAAGATTCGAACTATTGTCTTCATCTTTGTCGCCATTTGTATGACCCAGTGAATATAGACGTTGGTTACTTCCTGTAACTCGACCCAAAAAGTTGTGAGGCTACAGCAGTGGTGAATAAGTAACTTCCAGGGTTAGAGGGAGATAACTCATAACTACAAAAAGAGGCACTACTACGCAAGAAATGGAGTTCATATAACCAAGTGATTGTAATAAAGGGTTCGGTTCAAAATTCCTGAAGAAGGCCGAAGCGTACATCGGCCGAAACGTCGTACAAATGGCAACAAAGATGAGGACAATAGTCCGAATAATGTAAATACTGAAAATGTTCCCAATAGATTAAAACAATGATTAAAATAAATCAGTACCTAATTAAAATGCAACAGATTTTACATGATTTTCTTTAGAATAACACAGTTTCTAATTAACCCCGCGTTTGCGAGATCTATAAAAATTGAGATGACTCATTTACAAAGAAAGTCAACAAAAGTATGAATAGCTACAGACATTACCCATGAGGCAGAGAGTGCCGCCCATTTTGCGTGAGTTCGTAACACTATATAACAATATATTTCGAGTAAATTTATTTTATTACAAAATATTCGCACACGTAATCTTTCCTTACCATTACCTGCAATGTTTTATTTATTTATTTATTTATTTGGGGAGTAACATATTTTAATCAATTTACAAGTTTTTTTCTCATTTAACTATAATATAATGTGTAAATAATTATCTTGAGTAATTTATTTGAAGCCAATTTTTAGTTACATGTTATTTCTCTTAGTTTTTAAACGAATTTATTCTGTTATGGAATTTTGTATTTAATAATAAATTTTAACTAGAATTTACACGTTAGGATTTAATAACTAGTATTTAACATGTAAATATTTTTATTAACTTATTTTTCAGCATTTCTGTAAAATGTTTTGTCTTTTAGTTTTTAAACAGAATCTTTATTAAAGTATTGGTCGGTATCTTGAATTATTTACGACGCATCTAAAATGCGTTATAAATGATTTGAGATGGAGATTTCCTTTTGTAAATAGTCTGTCATGATAATCACGTGATTGTAAATATCTCGAAAGATATAGTTAGAAAATCAGAGTAAAAAGGAAAGTTATAAAAGACAAAAACCGAACAAATAAGATATACTAAAGAAGTTAAAAATTGGAGGAAGAGAAAGGAAAGTCGTAAGACGAGCCAATATGATAAAGCGGTTTATTTATTTATATATATATATATATATATATATATATATATATATATATATATATATATGTATATATATATTGGTTTAATTTCTTCTCTTCTTCAAAAAGACACCCCGTCTTGGCCGTATGTAGGAAGATCAGTACAACCAAGCATACCCGATCTATAACATCGAATATCCCAAGTGAAGTCTTGATTAATTACCTTTTCTAGGGAAAATTATATAATGCACGTCTTAAAGCGAGTAGCAGTTTTTTTCTGGGTACGAACCGAATACTGAGCCTATTCGGCTGGGTCGCCTATCGAAGGAGCCTGTTGTTTATTTATACCTGAAACATCTAATGACGTAGAAGCAACAATACTGACGACGAACCTGGATTCGGCACTTTAAGGTGTATTTTAATAATGGTGTTGCTAACGTCGAAAGGACCCAATGAACAGTTATCATTTAATAATTACGAGTTCACACAAACGTGGATTAGAAGTTCAGTAGTTACAGCTAGAGAAACAAAGGTGAAGGATTTTAAATCACTTTTAAAATAAAATTAATCTTTTCTTGTCCACTGTAGGTTGTGAAGCTGTTGCCCACTCAAGACATTTGGAGGACATTTCGTTCGATGATAAAAGTTAGCTAATAGTAAGATACACATCAATAAAGCAAGTGAATGCAAAGAGAGCTAAGTACTTCATGTTCAAAAAGTTCGCAAACCACTCATTGAATATCTTCTTTGTTTTAAACAGGCTGAAAAATATTGATTTTGAGAAAGGGGGATCGGAAAATCACTCAATCTAAAAGGAATTGATTCAAATTAAATTGGTAAACGGCCTTCAAAATGAGGAGTATTGACAAATGATTTTGATGCGGTAAAATCTTGGAAGGTTGTCACTTAAAAAAATTCTGTCGAATTTGTTCAGCAACAAGAATTAATTCAAGAATTTATTTTAACAAAAGTTACGAATCTGGCAGAGAACATGGATACAGACGCGATACAGAAAAATATAGAATAATATAAACTTGCTGTGGTTATAAATATCAAAGAGAAAAGCAAAAATGTCCGTTATATAAAGACGTGATACACGTTTTGGGCGATCATGTCTCGAAAAAGACATGACTAACTTTGCAGAAGATTATCTCGCAGTAAGTTGCCATTGCTTTCTGCGGTAGACTGGTTGCCAGCCAAGGCTATAGAACCCAATAAGTCCTATTATTTAACTCATAACTGAAGGGAAGAGACGGATTAATACTTTTCCCAAGAGTATTTGTGTTTAAGTGAATGCAAGGAATTCAAATGGTATTCGAACTCGGCACCCCAATCTTTCGTTCTGAATCGATATCTACTGCACTACAACGCACAAAATTCATTTTAAATGTATGCGTAAATCAAAAAAGAAAAACGTAGAATTGCTATAACTGAAGCCGAAATGACTATGGACGTCTTTTCATTGATAAGTGGAAAGTAAAGGGTTTATTTAAAATCGAATTAATAATACTTTACCAAACATGCTACAATATAAAGAAAATGGCGTGACTTTGATACTCAGAAAGTTCTGGAAGAAATTATGAAAACAAATTTTAAAGAAATGCCAATGAATTATATTGACGGATCCGTGATAAAAAATGATAGGTTATTTAATATTTATTCGGAATTAAAAATGACTTTGACGTATTACCAATTATCGTAGGAATCAGCAAAAAGAATAGTTGTTTAATAAGAAATTATGTGTTGAATATAAATTCGAACCAAATTAGTAAACAAAGTCAAGGCAGAATAAACTGGGTTGTTAAAAGCTATGAATTAAAGTTAAAACTAGAGAAAAATGGTACCCTTATATTTTCAAGCACAAAAGGCGACAGTGGAAAACTAAAAAAACAAACAAAAAACAATAGTGGAAAGAGATGTACGTGAAAAAATTCCGGTTAAGAGGAGAATATGGGCATCACCATTAGTAAATTCAAGAAAGAAAGACGAGGATCTGCGCTTATGTCAATCAGTCAGTTAAGTACCATACGTGATACACGCTTTGGGCGATCATGTCTCGAAAGAAACATGACTGACTGGGCAGAAAATTATGCCGCACTATGTTGCCATTGTTTCCTGCGGTAGACTGGTTGCCAGCCAAGGCTATAGAACCCAATCTGTCCTGTTATTTGACTCACAGCTAAAGGGGGAAGAGATGTATTATATTATTAAGTAGTAATTAGTGGGGGATCAGTTTATTACTTCATAACAATATAAAACTGATCCTCCACTGAATGCCTAGTAGAAGCCTTAATCATGTTTTCAACTATTATATTCAGTCAATCAGTTAAGTACCATACGTGATACAAGCTTTGGGTGATCATGTCTCGAAAGAGACATGACTGATCGGGCAGTAGTTTATCCTGCAGTATGTTATGTTGCCATTACTTTCTGAGGTAGACTGGTTTACTCAATATGTCCTATTATTTAACCCATAACTGGAGAGAAGAGACGGATTAATACGTTTGCCAAGGGTAGGGGAATGCAGGAAATTCAGCTAGCATTCGGACTCGACTTCCCACAAGGCACATCCAAACGTATATAGTGAATACAAAATAGGCGTAAATCACAATCAATTAGAAGACTCATATCTTTTCCTCAATGAAGAGCCGGTTTTGAACTCACTTGCGAGTATGAAAGTATTTTTAATATTGGTCTAAAGTTGGTATACCATCACAGACCTAATAATGAAGCTTTTAAAATGTTACAAAAATAAATATGCTAATAGGCTTGATAAGATTGAAAGTTGTGCTGCATGGGTTTTAAAATTGCAAGCGCGATTTTTGAAGAAAACTATAGAGCCAGATATTGGCAACGACATAAAAAATACAGTTTGACAAGAGGATGATATTTGTATTGTTGCTGCAGCGGATAATAGATTACTTAAATCAAATCTCTTCTTCACTTTTACAAATATTCACAATGACGCGTGAAATCCTGGTTTCTTCCCCAAATAGAAAAAGGATTGACCATCTGCTTAACGAAAAATTCGAAACCAGATTTCGCAAATAGGTGTGAAATGATTTTTGACCAATGGGAGCGACTTGTAAGACTTGAAAGGACTTAGCGATCCAGTACAAAATTCAAAAGGACATATAAATGACTTCGCAGCTTCAGAGACTCAAATGGGAGCAGAAAAAGAGAGACACACATCTAAAATGTAACTTCAAACTTCAAGCGACTCGGACATTATCCTCCTTCTCTTTCTCCTTATCTCTTTCAACAATTACTACAAGAACATTTTGTAGAACTCTACCCTTAACATCTTAATAATATTTCTAATTAAATATTAACTTCTACAACTTATATTATTCTTTCCTAATAATAAATTCCTATTTTAACATTCAAAATGTATATTTTATTATTCCACTCTTCTACACTAATCCACACATTCCAACTGACTACCAACCTTCTGATGATGAAAAACCTTCTGACCATTATAAATTTGCATAAAACTTGTAAGATGTAGAGAGTTTGATTATGTCTGACACAAAGCCGAACCAAAGAAACATTAACCAGCTCTCTACGCTACAGTGCTATTAACGACGAAGAACTAAAATGGAAAACTAGTACGGTTTTCACTAAGTTAAAAATGCTGGAAAAACTATCAACGAAAAAAATATATGTGTACGAAACTACAATTCTTAGTTAAGTGAGTCGATATAAAACTGTTAAAGAGCTAAAATTTCCAGTCAAAGGTTTGTTTAAACTTAGATAAACGATTTGATGGTTGGCTACTGGAAATTGCATATAACTATATTTTAGTGAGAGCCGTTTCCAGTACCAGCTGCTACTAATGTTAGAGCTGGAATTGTTGGAGCCTGTTATTTAGAAATAAATTAAAGAATATATTAAAATTCAAAGTTAAGTAGTTCGCCGCTGATTATAGTCGCCGAATAATTTAGTTAGATTAGTAGCGCAAACTAAATATGAAGCTAAAATTGATTGGGCAATTAGATTCAGTGATTGTAGAGAAAGAGACATAGCTAGGGCGGAGCTGACCTTGCTTATCAAGAAAGATCAACCACTGGTAGTTAAAGCTATGTTAAAAATAATGTCTGTCAAGGTAAGGAATCTTGTAGGAATAGTGTGTGAGCAACCATTTATTGACTGTGTAAGTGGATGAAAGTTTTCTAGCCACTGTTGTGGCACTGGAAGTGAAAGGAGATATAGAGGGGTCACGTACGGAATTCGTCGCGAAGGTGATGCACATTATATCAAGTTGACCCAGTTTGATGCAGCGTGAAAGGGCATAAAATTGGCCCTGAAGAGAAGGTTAAAATATTGCATCTGGTCACTGAGTCTGCGTGGATAAACAACATCTTGACGGGAAAGGTACGCCTGAAAAAAAATAAAAATGGAGGTTATGGGATGCTGGTGCGGAGAGAAATTGTAAAGAATGCCTCAACTTCATTGTAAGGCTGACTAACTTTAGGCAAAATGAAGGAGGCAAAGCTGAGTTTTACAGAGATGGTTGTATTTGTTGAATAAGGACATCGAACCTATCAATGAGCATGTAGTGTTAATCCTGAGTAAGATGGGTTTATGGGAATTATAGAAATACATCAGCTTATCTGCCACTCTGCTGTTAAGCGCATTATTTAATTGCCTCGTATTAAGCATATTTGTTAATTTGGCGGTTCAGAGGTGTCACGAGGGCCAGTTAAAAAATCCGGCATCAGTGCGTAAGTAGAATTTACAGTGCGTAGTTCTGAAGCATATGAACAATGATGAGGTTTTGGAAATGATAGAAACGAAAACAAAAATTAATACTGAGCATCAAGAAGAGACAGCTAAGGTTCCTGGGACATGGAAAGAGGGCTTGGAGAACCTGATACTAACAGGCCAGATAGAGGGAAAAAGAGACAGGGGAAAGCAACAGATAACATATTTCAAGGACCTAATCAGGTGGATGACAGAACGAGGATTGCACGGTCTAACAGAAGAATAAGGAAACGTGGAAAGCCATGATCGCCTACGTCCTGAAGGGATAGGGCACATAGTAGAGAAGAATGCAGAAGGATTTACTGAGTCAGTCTTAACTCTTTCGAGACATGATCGCCCAATCGTGTATCACTTGTGGCACTTAACTGACTGAAGTTCACATTTTCACTTCAAAAATGTGATCGTTATGGACAGTTTTATTGTTTTTACTGTTTCGGTTTACTGATTTACTTACTGATACAAACAGGCCAGATAGATGGGGAAAAGAAACTGGAGAAAGCAGCGAATAGCATATTTGAAGGGCCTGAGCAGGTGGATAACACTACGAGGTTTGCGTGGTGTAACATCAGAAAGCGTGCTAAAGACCACCAGGGATAGGGAAACGTGGAAAGCCATGATCGCCTACGTCCTGAAAGAACAAGGCACATAGAAGAAGAAGAAGTTCAGGCTGAGGATACATATTACGCAATATGGCCGCAGTCATTATCCGATTATATGATAAAACAGTCTTCTATCTGACAACTCTAAGAGCGTTATTTGGTAGATGGTGTCGATATTTTGTGAGAAAGTTCCGTCATAACAAATCCTCACCGACAAATTACTGCGTTCACCAGCAGGTGATTGAAGGGTTTCATTAAAGAAAAGGGACTCCCCTTGCTCATTCGATGCACACATGTACCGTCGGGAAACGGGATAATGAAAAGTGTCATTGGTGAATAAAGTAGATTGCAGCGAGGAAGCAGGGTGTTGTACAAGAAGACGTAATGCTCGGAGGACACATCAAATATATATAACGTGTGCATCAAATGAATTTATAAATATTTAATAATTACCTATATTGCAGTTTCATCAATTAAAGAATGAAGAAAATTTAGGGTGGTTCGGACGAATTCATCTTTGCTTCCTTGCCTTGTAAGATTTTGCAAACTAATACTAGCAAAAGAACCATTCTATTTTCATTTGGCAATAAATACTAAAAAATTGTATGAAATGCATTATTTCTTTAAAAAAAAGCAGGGGTTGCCTAATAATTATGGGCAGTAGTATATATATATATATATATATATGTACTACTGCCCATTTAAAGAAATAATGCATTTCATACAATTTTTAGTATTTATTGCCAAATGAAAACAGAATGGTTCTTTTGCTAGTATTAGTTTGCAAAATCTTACATATATATATATATATATAGTCATCCGCAGATAGATCTGTTTTGCTGTATTGCAGCTCATTAGAACGGCTTAGACTCCGGTCGCTTCCTAACCCAGGATTGAACTCCGACCGAATCGGCGATTCTACCCCTAGACCACGAGCGTCTAGTAGGAGATGGCAGGCTTTTTAGCGCGTTATCACATTTTGATTCCCCTTCTACGAGGTCTGATTTTCAGGTGGCATAATTAACAAATAGCTTGAAAGTCTTAAATTCCAATTCCATTCAGAATTATTTTCTAGCAATCCATTTTTAAAATGAATTAATAATGTTCTCATGAGAATTTCATTTCATTAAATGGCCCGTCATATGTCGCTAAGCAAACAGGCAAAACCTTAGGGAACATAGCAATACAGATTTTTTTTCCAGCCAGATATGGATTAATTAGTAAAATCATTAAACCTTTATAACCACCGAAAAAAAAATTACATTCGAAATATTTAGATTTCTACAGATGACATACCCTTCCCTGGCTCCATAATGACGATGATGATTGCTGCATTCAACCTAGACGTAATGCTCGGAGGACACATCAAATATATATATATATATATATATATATATATATATGTATATACATTACCGGCCATAACTATTAGGCCACCCCAGTGTTTTTAAAAATTGATATATTTCATACTATCTTTTAGTATTTATAGCCAAATTGTATGAAATGCATTATTTCTTAAAAAAAAAAGCAGGGGTGGCCTAATAATTATGGGCAGTAGTACATTTAGTATTTATTGCCAAATGAAAATAGAATGGTTCTTTTGCTAGTATTAGTTTGCAAAATCTTACATATATATATATATATATATATATATATATATATATTAATGCAGGTTTCATTGAATAATATAGACAAGTTTTGTCTATTAATTTTGTGTAGGATCCGTTCATACCGTCTGATATACTTGATGGTGATGTCGTTAAAAGACAACAAAAAATCACAGTATTTGTTGAATTTTTTATCGGGTCTAAGCTTTCGGCTCACATAAGCCATTATCAAAGAGTAAATATTAACACACATAAACATAGAACATTTAAGCTATTAACAATAAAGATCATAAGCTAGTAGAATTTTTCTTAGGATGTTGGGATTAATTTTGAGTGGGGGTAATGAAGGATTACTGTAAACATTTCTTATAATTATATCAATAGTTTCACTGACGGGTACATTAGTAAAAAGGTTTTCCACATCAAGTGAAGCTATGATTTCATTATTAGGTTTTTCACTCTTGAGGATTTGGATTGCCTCTAGGGTTGAATTTATGCTGTATTTACTCGGAAGGTAGGGTTTGATAAGCTGGTTAATATGTTTAGTTAACTGGTATACAGGAGTAGGAATTTGGGATATGTTTACTGTGTGTTAATATTTACTCTTTGATAATGGCTTATGTGAGCCGAAAGCTTAGACCCGATAAAAAATTCAACAAATACTGTGATTTTTTGTTGTCTTTTAACGACATCACCATCAAGTATATCAGACGGTATGAACGGATCCTACACAAAATTAATAGACAAAACTTGTCTATATTATTCAATGAAACCTGCATTAATATATATATATATATATATATATATATATATATATATATATATGTAAGATTTTGCAAACTAATACTAGCAAAAGAACCATTCTATTTTCATTTGGCAATAAATACTAAATGTACTACTGCCCATAATTATTAGGCCACCCCTGCTTTTTATTTAAAGAAATAATGCATTTCATACAATTTGGCTATAAATACTAAAAGATAGTATGAAATATATCAATTTTTAAAAACACTGGGCTGGCCTAATAGTTATGGCCGGTAATGTGTGTATATATATATATATATATATATATATATATTTAATGTGTCCTCCGAGCATTACGTCTTCTTGTACAACACCCTGCTTCCTCGCTGCAATCTACTTTATTCACCAATGACACTTTTCATTATCCCGTTTCCCGACGGTACATGTGTGCATCGAATGAGCAAGGGGAGTCCCTTTTCTTTAATGAAACCCTTCAATCACCTGCTGGTGAACGCAGTAATTTGTCGGTGAGGATTTGTTATGACGGACCTTTCTCACAAAATATCGACCCCATCTACCAAATAACGCTCTTAGAGTTGTCAAATAGAAGACTGTTTTATCATATAATCGGATAATGACTGCGGCCATATTGCGTAATATGTATCCTCAGCCTGAACTTCTTCTTCTTCTATGTGCCTTGTTCTTTCAGGACGTAGGCGATCATGGCTTTCCACGTTTCCCTATCCCTGGTGGTCTTTAGCACGCTTTCTGATGTTACACCACGCAAACCTCGTAGTGTTATCCACCTGTTCAGGCCCTTCAAATATGCTATTCGCTGCTTTCTCCTGTTTCTTTTCCCCATCTATCTGGCCTGTTTGTATCAGTAAGTAAATCAGTAAATCGAAACAGTAAGGACAATAAAACTGTCCATAACGATCACATTTTTGAAGTGAAAATGTGAACTTCAGTCAGTTAAGTGCCACAAGTGATACACGATTGGGCGATCATGTCTCGAAAGAGTTAAGACTGACTCAGTAAATCCTTCTGCATTCTTCTCTACTATGTGCCCTGTCCCTTCAGGACGTAGGCGATCATGGCTTTTTAGCGCGTTATCACATTTTGATTCCCCTTCTACGAGGTCTGATTTTCGGGTGGCATAATTAACAAATAGCTTGAAAGTCTTAAATTCCAATTCCATTCAGAATTATTTTCTAGCAATCCATTTTTAAAATGAATTAATAATGTTCCCATGAGAATTTCATTTCATTAAATGGCCCGTCATATGTCGCTAAGCAAACAGGCAAAGCCTTAGGGAACAGAGCAATACAGATTTTTTTTCCAGCTAGATATGGATTAATTAGTAAAATCATTCAACCTTTATAACCACCGAAAAAAAAATTACATTCGAAATATTTAGATTTCTACAGATGACATACCCTTCCCTGGCTCCATAATGACGATGATGATTGCTGCATTCAACCTAGTCGAGTTGAGCCAGCTTCCTCCACGACAGAGAAAGTTTTAGTGGGATTTATTTAAGGGCAGAGTCCCAAGTCCTACTCTGTAATTTAACCCATAACTATAGGAAAGGAACGGATTAATACATTACCAAAGGGTACCAGCGAGTAAGTGAATGCAGGGCATTCAACAGGAATTCGAACTCGGTTCGCCGCTTTCTCTTTCCGGATTCGATATAGTCATTCCATTTGAGGTCCGCTGAAAGTGTGAGACCAAGGAGGCCTAGTGTTTTACTCTCTGGGAGGCAAGCCTGGTCCATGCTAATGGGAGGTAGGTGAGATTGTCGATGATGGTTAATTGAGAGTAGCTTCGTTTTAGAAGCATTAAAATTTACTAGCCATTTCTTACCCCAGTCCCATATGGATTGGGGGTCTTTTTCAATCTCGGCTGCGAGGTTAGCTTTGACGCCTACACCACCTACAAATCCTCCATTCTTAATTATGTTTTCTTTACCCCACTCTCATCAGTAGCCTCTTCCCTCTCCTACTCTCTTCCTGACACCCCCTGCAACCTCTCACTCCTCATAACGTTCATCCTCGTCCACCACATTCTCATCAGTAATCTTTTCCTTCTCCTACTCTCTTCTTGACACCTCCTGCAACATCTTACTCCTCATGACATTCATCCTATGTAACCCCCTGCACAACAGTGGCAGTAAAATGCCTTGCTTGGGCGATACGTTTATAAAAAAAGTTCTATGCTAACAGTTTCTTCTCCCGTTTGTGGAACTCTCTTCCGAATTCTTGCTTTCTAATCAACTTCGATCTTCAAAAATTTTAATTCAATGTCAATCGTTATCTTCTATCTTCTTAATTCTTGTTCTTTTATTGTCCTCTCTCCTTAATTATGTTTTCTTTTTCTCATATGATTATAAACTCTATCCTAATAGTTTCTTTCCGCGCTTGTGAAACTCTCCTCGGGATTTATGCTTTCGACTCAACTTTGATCTTCAAAAATTTAAATTCTATATTCATCGTTATCTTCTGTCTTCTCAATTCTTAAAATTTTATTTTTCTCTCTACTTAATTATGTTTTCTTTTTCTCATATGATTGTAAGTTCTACGCTAACAGTTTCTTTTCTCGCTTGTGGTACTCTCTTCCGGCTTCTTGCTTTCCACTCAACTTTGATCTTCAAAAATTTAAATTCTATATTCATCGTTATCTTCTGTCTTCTCAATTCTTAAAATTTTATTTTTCTCTCTACTTAATTATGCTTTCTTTTTCTCATATGATTGTAAGTTCTACGCTAACAGTTTCTTTTCTCGCTTGTGGTACTCTCTTCCGGCTTCTTGCTTTCCACTCAACTTTGATCTTCAAAAATTTAAATGAAATATCAATCGTTATTATCTGTCTTCTTGATTCTTAATCTTTTATTGTTCTCCTATCTTAATTATGTTTTTTCTCATATGATTATGTATTCTATGCTAACAGTTTATTTCCTCGCTTGTGGAACTCGCTTCCAGCTCTTTGCTTTCCAGCCAATTTTCATCTGTAAAAATTGAAATGTAATATCAAAAGTTATATAATTGATTCGTTTTCTTTTGTTTTCACCCTTTAATATTTTTCCTTCATTCATTAATTCATAACCGTTTGGGTCTTAGTGGCGTCACAGCATTTCTTCACGGGGTGAAAGTGTTATTTTCATGTTAGGCTCCTGTTAATCTCAAAATCCTTTTGTAAAATCGAATTTTTGTTGTTTTGACTTTCTTATTTATTTAGGAAGACCGTCCAGCCTTCACTGGCTTAGAGGAAGATCAATTTTACGTAACAGTTCAGTACTGTTTCTATTGATATTTTGTGTGTTTCTTTATACTTTGCTTAGCTTTTAAAAGGCATCTGCAGCTATAACAACACGACTTTAGATTAGTGTGTTCATAAAAGCTGCCATGAATACTTTTATGTTGATATCATCATAGCAGTTATTCAAAGAAATTGGGGCGTATACAAAATTAGTTATTCTATTTCTTATTGAATTGAGTTGGAAACTTAATTAATTTTCACATCTGAGGGTACCTTTATGATTATTGTCTGAAAATTAAAGTGTAACTTTTCTTATTCTGCATAATTTCTCCCCTGTCAAGTTTATGAATCCTTACTTGAAATATATTTATGATTTTATACGTTATTACGACAGTTGAATATTAATAAAATTTCCGGGATGTTGAGTGTTAAAGTCTTCTCTTTATTCTCTTATTAGATTAAACGTAATATGCTCATAACTTTTGACAGAAATCCGGCAAGAAGTGTTCTCTCTTTATGATTGTTCTAATCTAAACTTATTTATAAATGGAACTTTGTCTCTCTGTGTATGTGTATGTGTGCGTGTGTGTGTTTGTGTGTGAGTGTCCGTTACCTATAGACCCCGAAACGGCTGAACTGATTTTCTTGAAAATTTACACAGTTGTACTATAAGCACCTGCGAGTGTTCTTAGCTACGTTTTGTGTCGAGGTAGCCCCCCAATAAATATTGAAAAATCGATAATCGTCAAATCGGGTTATAGAAGAAGTGGTCCGACTTTAATCAAATTTGATACACTCATAGACAAAGATATAAGAAACGATATTCAGAAGTTTCATGGTTGCAGTTCTTACAGTAGTGCAGAAAATCTATAATATATATATATATATATATATATATATATATATATATATATATATATAAAAGGCAAGATGTTTGTGTGTGTGTGTCTGTTTATCTGCCTGTATGTCTGTATTTTTTCAGCCCTTTTATTTTAGTTTTTGTTTCGTGTTTGGCTCTAAGTAGGTATAATTAAATTTCTTAGTCTCAGCAATGTTACCATTTACTCAGAGGACTTATTTAGCCTTCAATGTTCAGTTTACAACGAAAAAAACTTATTTGATATCGATACCAGGAAATCAAAATTTGACTTACATCCATTCATTTTTTGTTCAGTCTACGCTTTCACTTTAACTGGAGACAACTATTGTTTTTTAGTCTTTCGTGCCAATCGTCCAAAGAGTATGAGCTCCAGGATCATGGATTAGTTTTAAAGCTTTCATTACACCCGAGCAACGCCGGGCTATACTGATAGTATATATATATATATTAGGTGCGATTGGTAAATTGTCGCAATTATTTTATTATTTCAAATATTCTTTAGGCTAAGTCTGAGCTCCAGGACCATGGATTAGTTTTAAAGCTTTCATTACACCCAAGCAACGCCGGGCTATACTGCTAGTACCTTCATAACTCTAAAGTTGTGTCGATTTTAATATTTTCATTATGATGAACGTAATCTGCAATTCTCGAAATGTCATATTATTCTACAGTTGAAGAAAGAAACGAATAGAAATTTGTTAGATTTGTTGGATTCTTGACGGGTTATCACTTATTTCGTTTTTTCATAATTTTCTTTGTGTTTCTGAAATGCAATCTTGTCATTATTGCAAACAATCTACATTAGCATCAAATAATTTTTTCTAATGCACTCCGTTTATTTTATTCAATAAATCAAGAAAACTTCAAATGACCTCAATTCTTGTCTATAGCGTCTGAGATGAGCTAATGTAATTATTTAGATTATTTACATTGCTTGACTGCTAGAGAAAACTAATAACATAAAGATTGCAATATAAACTCTAGTAAGAATCGTTATTGTCACATTGAATGTCTTTTTTTCTTAATGTGCCGTGTCCCTTCAGGACGTGGGATATCATGAACTTTCTTGTCGCTTTTAAATATTTTTTCCACTTTGACTCTCTCTCCCAAACTCCGCTCCGCCATACATTTGATCAGGCATATCGAATATACATCGCAATGCTTTTCCCTCTTTCTTTCGCTCTATCCCTCCTGTGAGTATAAGATTCTCCAGACCCTCTTTTCTTATTACGTTTCCCTGGAACTACAGTTGTCTGTTTCTGATGTTAAGTGACAGTTGACATTCAGTCAGTCAGTTAAGTACCATACGTTATACACGCTTGGGCGATCATGTCCCGAAAGAGACATGACTGTCTGGGCAGAGGATTATCCCGCAGTAAGTTGCCATTAGTTTCTGCGTTCGACTGGTTACCAGCCAATGCTATAGATCCCAATTTGTCGTTCTATTTAACCCATAACTGGAGGGAAGAGACGGCTTAATATCTTTCCCAAGGGTATTTGAGCGTATCTGAATGCAAGGAATTTAACTGGAATTCGAACTCGGCTCCCCAGTTACTTGTTCAGAGCCAATATTCACTACTCCACAACTTACATCCATGTTTGTAAAAAAAAAAATAACTTCATATCATCAAAGACACATGGCCTAGTGGATTTAAGTTTTTTTTTTAAATAGATTGACTTGACCCTAAGAGTTCAATAATTGGCTACAGAAGAAAATACTTGAGTTGAGTTAAAAGAGTTACAAATAACGCTCATGAAACGATGTGATGAAATAAAGTGCTCGGTTTGAAATTCCAATCACCTTAAGAAGCCCGGAGATTACAAGGTCCAAAACGTTGTAATTCTGGCAATAAAGATGAGCAAAACAGCTCATTAACGTGACTTACGATGTGATGAAATAAAGTGCTCGGTTTGAAATTCCAATCACCTTAAGAAGCCCGGAGATTACAAGGTCCAAAACGTTGTAATTCTGGCAATAAAGATGAGCAAAACAGTTCGTTAAAGTGACTTACGATGTGATGAAATAAAGTGCTCGGTTTGAAATTCTAATCACCTTAAGAAGCCCGGAGATTACAAGGTCCAAAACGTTGTAATTCTAGCAATAAAGATGAGCAAAACAGTTCCTTCAAGTGACTTATTTGTCATAAGTATTATCAGTATTGCACACTTAAACAGACCAGTATTTTTGTATGGAAGTGCTTTGTGATGCAGTGGATATCGGCTCAGAACGAGAAGTTGGAGAGCTGGGTTTAAATTCCAGAAGAAGTCGTTGAATTCGCTTACACTAAAACACACTTGAGAAAGGTATCAATGCGTTTCTTCTCTCTTTACCTATGGATTAAATAACTGGATAGATTGGATTCTATAGCCTTGGTTCCTAACCAGTTTACCGTAGAAAGTAATGGCAACCTACTGCGTTAAAATCTTCTTCCCGTTCCGTAATGCTTTTTTCGGAAAATTATCGTCCAAATGTGTATCACTTAACTGGTTGATTTTTATAACAGTTAACATTTCTGGCGTTAAATCTTTTCATCTTTATGCCGATTATGTCGGTATTCTTCGTCTATGCGTGGTGTCACCTCTCTTCGTGGAAGATTGCGACTCTTGATAAATTCCCGTTTCTCATAATAAAAAAACAGGAAATTATGGACAGCTACAAACTCCGAAGACCGTAAGTGACACCTTGCATAAATAAATAACAATATTTTTGTGTGATTTTCTCTAATATTTGACATGTTCTAGGGCGTCGCAAACCTAATATTTTTATACAGTGCCATGCAAAAGTTTACAACATATTATAAAATATGTTTCTTTATTTCTAACACAGATTAATAAAATTGCTGTTAATATATATGTTTAAGCCTTTAGTCAAACAATCTGATTTAAAAGAAATAATCAATAAAAATATCCTACGAGGAACAAACAATAATTAATAAGGCAAAGGTTTACAATGCATTTATTAAATCTTCTTCCGCTATTAAATTAAAGCATGTAAGCGTTAGGATTAGTCCCCTACAAATTTCTTGCATGTTTTTTGGTTAATATTTCTCCATTCTTCAAAGAATTCTTATATTAGGTTGTCCCAAAAGTTCATAAACACTTGCAAAGCTTGAAATTTTACTCGCAAAAACAACAAAAAGAATTGCTCAAAATAAAGACCATCATTTTGCAAGACTTTCTGCCATCGATCTGCAAGCTTTCGGATCTGGTCAAAGTACCTTTCAGCCGACTTCGTATCAAAGAATTATTGACACGCTTCCTCGACTTTATCAAACGAGTCGAATCGGCGGTCCTTCAGAAAGTGTTGCATTGAGCGGAAAAGACCGTAATCTGATGGAGCACAGTCAGAACTGTTGGCTTGAAGTGGCAGAACCTCAACGCCGTCCAGATCTTCAAACTTGTCTTTGGTCTTCCTGGCGGTGTGTGGCTTGGCATTGTCCTGCTGCATCAAAGCGCGCATTAGGTTGATCAGAGCCGGGTACTTTTGCTTCAACTTGTCATAGACCCAGTCAAGCTGCTGACAGTAAAGTTCGGCATTGATGGTACGACCATTCGGATCCAACTCAAAATTTCCGATTCTTTCAAAGTTCCACGAAACGCACAACATAACTTTCTTGCCGAATCGATCTTGTTTTGGAACTGACGGTGTCTCTTGCCCTTTCTGAACACATCGCTTGTCTCGATTGTGCTCGACCAGATAGACCCATTTCGCAAGTGTTTACGAACTTTTGGGACAACCTAATAGTTCATGCAGACTTTGCTGATTGTCTTTTGGAATTTTTAGTTCCAACTCTCTGCATAAATGTTCAATCAGATTGAGATCAAATTCGCCATTTTAGAACGTCTATTCTACGTAACCATGATTTCATAAGCGTTGCAATATGCTTTGGATAGTTGTCTTATTGAAATACCTAACATTGTTTCAAGCACAATAAATATGCACACAGACGTAAATTTAAAGTATCTATATAACATTCCATTCATCCTCCCATCTATTATTACAATGTCCCTACATATTAGGCACTAAAGCAACCCCAGAACATGATTCATCCACCTCCAAGTTGTTCAGTTAGTATAGTATTCTTAAGCGAATATTTAGTAACCTTTTTCCCCAGACCTTTGCTACAGCATTTCCACCAAAAATTTCTATTTGCCTTTCGTCTGACCAAAGTACATTTTCCCAAAAATGCTTTAGGTTTGATACAGTGCTCGTTTGCAAAATCCAGTCTAGAAAGAACGTGTTTTTGCTTAAAAAGTACATTTTTTTCCTTGGAGTTCCTAAAAAGATGTCATATCAACGACGCAAACGACTAATCCTATCCGTACTGACTTTAAGTTCATTAAACGTAACTCGATGCTCGTTGTCAATTTTTCTCACCAATAATATCCCGTACATTCCGTTACTCTCTAGGATGACCAGAGCATTTTTGAGGACGAATAAAATGACACGTCTTTCAGCAACAAACTATCGTAGCAACTGAATTCAATGGCTCATTTAAATGATTAGATATCATCCGAAAACCAAGTCCATTTGTATGAAGGTCAGCAATACGTTTACGGTGGGCTTGATCAATTATTTTGTCTTTCCCCATTTTGTTAATGTTTAAAAGACGGTTGACAGTAAAAGAAAATGACGCAATACTTTTAATAATTCCGAAAATTATTAATAGAATTAATCAGGAACATTATAAAACAACCATAACTTCATTTAGAACACTCTAGTAAAATTTGAACAGTTTTATTAAAGAAGCTGTTGTAAATAATTAAAAAAAAACTGTTATAAAAATTTGAGTTACTAAATATATTTTTCTTTGAGGCGCGCATCTATATCTATAAAAGTGACGAGGGTGGACGTTGTGTAAGGATTTGTTTGTTTTGATAGATTCGACTTAGCGTCTGCATTTTGCGGTCTAGCTCGACAGGAGTTGCGCTCTGATGTAGATCAAAATTTTAGAACGCCGACGACACCTTGAAATTTTTTAGAAAGCCAAGATTAGGGGTATAAAAATATATATTATCACGCAACAAAGTCAGGGATCAGTTTATGTATTGATTATAATATAGAATCGATCCCCACACTTTTTATTATCTATATCTATACATGTTGCCCCTCCAACCTTAATCTAATAGAGACATTCTACATTGTTATCTAGAGCTTTAAAAGAGACGACGGTGGACGTTGCTATATAAATTCATCATAGGTTTTTTATTCTTCTTTTTCCTTAAACTATCCGAGTGAAACCGGGCTAAACTGCTAGTATATATCGAGCATAAAATATCGAGCATAAATGGCAATTTTACATTTCATTTTATCATATATATATATATATATATGTGTGTGTGTGTGTGTTTGTGTGTGTGTGTGTGTGTGTTTGTGTGTGTGTGCGTGCGTGCGTGTGTGTTGTAATGATAATATTAGCCGTTTACGTCTAAGGAAAAATAGGGCATTTATTGACCGAGCAGGCAGTGCTACTTACGATTGAAATTTATAACGACTTTTCTTAAAAGAATTTTTCAGGACAAAAGATTCTTTTCAATATAGATGGGGGCATTTGTTGTCAATATTTACTGAAATGAATGTTGAAGATCAATTTCTTTTCTATGCCACGATTCAGGTGATTAGATGTAAAAAAATATACTGTTTATCAATAAAAAAACAGAATATCTACTCAAATATATATATATATATATATTTTAATTCAGATACTTTAATCCCAGGGAATAAAGCAGGAAGGTAAATTCCGATAACCCGATCCTGATTAATATTAAAAATTTTTTTAATATTAAAGAATGATACAGGGAGAGAGCTCCATGTAATAAAATCTTACAGAGCAAATATAAATTAAAAAAGGATTAATTCAAAGATGTTGAATGACCATTTCGATATGAAGATCCCCACGAGGGATAACACATCACCTCAACAACAGAAAAATCATTCAACATCTTTGAAATAATCCTTGTTTTAATTTATATATATATATATATATATATATATATATATATATATATATATATATATTGTTAGAGAAGCCTCCATTAAAAATTCACTGAAATAGTCTATAATGCTTTGCTATTCGGAGCAACTTATTCACTCAAATGTTTCAGCCTGTGACTTTCAATGAGTGTTTGCCTTCTTACTTGGTAATCGTAGAATTTCGAATCGATTTCGATTGTGCACATTCAACTTTTAAGAGTTTAAGTAATATTAGGGTGTCTAGGAATCTTCCGAAATATGGTAGAATGCTAATGAGCCGAGAGATATGAGGGTTGAACTGTTTACCACTGTTCTTAAAAACGTAACAACAGATGAAGACTTTCATCAGGTATAGCATGCACAGGTAGAGAGGCTTTAAACAGTTTAGAGAGATCAGGAGCCAGTTCAAGAAAACACCTCTTCATTAATTTTATAGGAATAATAACAGGTCCACATGCTTTGTGGGTATTAAGCTTAGAGATTATAGCAGAAACCATAGCAGAGATTTTATGCATATCATTCAACTCAGTTCTAATTGTGAAGTTAGGCACGTGACACTTGTCTAACCGAAACCAGTGGTTCCTGTTGATTATAGTGGTAGAGTATGATAGAGAAGATGAAGGTTTCACTTTGTATTTCCAAGAAAGAATGAAACATCCATGCCGGCTTTGAAAGAAGGAGAAAACTTCAGTTACACAATTCTCAAATGCGTATACCAGCCGTAGAATTTAATTTAATGTAACTGTATTAAAAATACATAAACATTATATTTCGTGATGTTCAGCAAACTTTTACGTGGAACTGTATCATCCTGGCTTATCTTTCTTTTAATTACAAATAAATCTTCATTTTAGTCCTTTATCCCTTACTTTTAAAGCAATAGCTGCCCTGTTTCGTTCATTCAACAATGAATTCGAACACTCGTCTACTGGCATGTGATTGCATTGTGTATATAACACAAGAAACTGCCCTTTGAAATATTTCAGACTGATATCAAATTGATCGGGTTTTAACCCTTGTTTTAAGCAATCGGATATCTAACTGTACTGAATAGCTGTGATGCAGTGAAACAGGACTGTCTGCGTACGACTATATATATATATATATATATATATATATATTAGCAGTATAGCCCGGCGTTGCTCGGGTGTAATGAAAGCTTTAAAACTAATCCATCGACTCAGACTCAGCCTAAAGAATATTTGTATGAAGTTTGGTGAGAATCGGATAAAAATTGTGGATTTGTGAAAAGGACATACAGACAGATAAACAGACACACATACACACACACAAATATCTTGCCTTATATATATATATATATATATATATATATATATATATATATATATATATATTATTGATTTTCTGCACTATTGTAAGAACTGCAACCTTGAAACATCTGAGTATCGTTTCTTATGTCTTTGTCTATGAGTACATCAAATTTGATTAAAATCGGACCACTCCTCCGATAACAGGATTTTTTCGATTATCGATATTTAGCGAGGGTATCTCGACACAAAACCTAGCTAAGAACACTCGCAGACGCTTATATTACAACTGTGTAAATTTTTACAGAGAAAGAGAGAGGGGAGAGAGTCCGCTCAAAGTAGGTATACACTCTTCATGAAATGCTGACACTCTTCATGAAATGCTGTTTGTTTTTATGGCAAATCAACCTCGACGGGTCATTTATTGCCAACTAAACTTTATTTTTTCATTGCTGGTAATACCAGCACCTTTTTCTTTAAATAATTTATTGTTGTTTTTATATGTGTTTTGTGTCTAGTAATACTTTATCTTTTCGAGAATCAAGATTCATTAGGATTTGTTTTTAAAGGCAGGGTCTCCAAGTCCTACCCTGTTATTTAACTTATAACTGGAGGGAAGGGACGGAGTAATACCTTTCCCAAGGGTACCAGTGCTTAAGTGAATGCAGTGTATTCAACTGGAATTCGAACTCTGCTCACCGATTTGTCTTTCCACTGCACCACAACGCTTACAGCACCTGGTATTCCCAAGCGATCACCCATCTAAATACTGACCAGTCTCAACGTTGCTTAACTTCGGTGATCGAGCGAGAACCGGTGTATTCAACGTGATATGGCCGTAAGCCTCAGCAAAGGGAAAAAAATCTTGTATAGAGATTGTAACAGTAAATCTATTCATATATCACCAGAATAATACAAGTTACCTACAACTACAATCACGTAAGACGCTCGAAATAGAGAGTTTTAGCTTCAAGGCATTTATTAGTGCGGCGATCTAGTATTTCTGCACCGTTGGTCAATGTGCCCAGTGGGATTGTCACACATGCATTTTCAATTTCTTCTGAAAAAAACCCGAAGTAGTCTGATTTCTGCGACACACAGCTTTCTAATGGATTAGTTGATGCTCCAGTCATGAAGATAATGCATTCTGTCGGAAATATGCAGCAATAAATATTTTTATCGCACTTTGATAAAACTACGAAAGACAAGTTTTCCTTTCTGGAAATATGTGCATAAGTTATATATATATATCATTTTGTTATTACAATTGTTAATAAAAGCATCACATCACTCCACAAAACATTTCATGTTTCGGCACAATATCGTTCCTCTTCAGGGGATATTTTGAAAACAAATAGCGAAAATGATTTATTTTAGAAAATGTAAGATGAATTCATGATTATTTAGAAAATTCAGCGTGGGTTGGAGAAAGTTAAAACAATGACTGTGCTTGTGTCGGTATTACTGAAACGAAAGTGAGAATTAATTTAAACAATGGAGTTCAACATGTAAGTCTCGGAAACAGTGTCTCGACTTCCCTGGGAAGGATCAAAATGTTAAAGTATGATTGACAGATTTCATCAGGTGTTCAATGTTGTTTTTTTCGGCTGACGTACGTATAGTATTTCAAACAAGGCCCATGTTATGTTCAGGACGCAAGGATGCTCTCCCTGCCCATCAAATTAATTCCATTATTTGCAAATATAATTTTGTTTGCGGTGCCGACTACATAGGGAGAACTACTAAATCGCCTGGACATGAGAATTAAGCAACATATCCCCGCTAAGATCAGGAACCACATCTTACCTCGAAATTGACTTGTTCCAAATACTTACAGTTCCGCCATTTGCGAGCACCTATTGAATAATAGAAAGTGTGCTGCGAATTTTCAAGTCGAGTGGTTTATTGCTGTGTCCCGGTCACACACTTTTTTCTATCTCAAGGTGCTGGAGGCTTTATAAATCGGGTCCTGCAAAGCTTACCTGTGCAAACAGCGTAAATTGTTGTGGCTCAATATTATTAGCCTCTAGCTCCTTGTATTCGAATTTTTTCGCCTCATTTTCCATCACAGCCTACAGTATTTTAATCCTAATTTGAATCTTACGAAGTCGCCTAACGAGCGGGTGCAAAAGCAGTTGCTTCGCTTTTTTAAATATATAAGTGAATCATATTTTTAAATATAAGTGAATCATATTTTCTACATGTGTGTATCCCGATATGCCTATTTATTTCAATTATTTATAATTCACATGCACACATGTAGAAAATATGATTCACTTGTTAATAAAACAGTTTATAAATGTCGTATAAACAGATCTATTAAATATATATATTAGTCATCTACATACAAGCCTGTTTTGCTGTATTACAGCTCATTAGTGCAGCTAGACACATCCACATGCTTCTGGCCGGGATCGAAACACGACCAAATTGGTGTCAATATAAGTCGCTATTCCCTAAGCCATAGGCACATGGAATCGGAGAAACACACGCCAGTCACCGAAAAGAATGCAATTTATTACTGAAGAGTATTGCATAAATCGCAAAAGTGGAAACTGTTTTTTAAACATTTTTCTCCAGAGAGCTCAATCGTAATGGGAGCATATATATATATATATATATACTCTACCGCAATAATTATTAAACCACCCCAAAAATATATATAATTCATACTATTTTATTATTTACTGCCAAGTAGATATTTATAAATGAAAATAGAATGGTTATTTTGTTGTCATTACTTTGCAAAATTTTACAAGGCAAATCGCGATAATTTATTCATCGCACTCTGTATATTCGCTCTCTCTCTCTCTCTCTCGCTCTCTCTCTCTCTCTCTCTATATATATATATATATATATATATATATGTATTTACACACAGTAAAAAGAACCTTCAGATACTGGAGGCCATGTACATTAAATCCAAACAACCCACACTTAATAAAATCACCTTTAAATCTGGCCATAACACATTGCATTGCATTTGAATAGATGGTTCTGTTGTCATTTCGCGCTATCACGCGGTGTGACGTCATAGAACCGCATTGGAAATTTGCGAACTGCGTTCGTTATTTTTGGTAACTATTGCTGCTGCCTAGCGGAGTTTTTTGTCAATACAAAATAAAATCGTCGGTGATGGTGGATGTTATTGTGTTACCGTCTTGGTGACCTCTCTGAACATAGCTCTTGTGATCCGAAAGATTAGAAACAAATTAATAAAAAATTATCCAAATGTTGGAGAATTTTTTTTTTATTTTCAACTGAAATTAAAGCCAAAATACGACGTTTAGAACGGCTCATGATTAAACATAATAGACATTCATTTTCTCTTATATTTAACAGTATATGTTTAGAATATATATATATATACTACCGTCCATAATTATTAGGCACCACATTTTTTTAAAAGAAGTAATGTATTTTATAATTTTTAAGCGGATAATTCTAAATGAAAATAGAATGGTTCTTCTGTTATTATTACTTTGCAAAATTTTTTAAGACAACCAGGAAGCCTTCGCTTCGGCCAGCCAATAAGAAGAAAAAAGGGGAAGAGAGCACAAAAACTGGACACCAGAACATTGGTCAAAAGTGTTGTGGACTGATAAATCTAAGTTCGAACTGTTTGGAAGTAAAAGGAGACTGTTTACGTTTAGAACAGGGTTGGAGAGCTAGTGAAAGATGAGTGTGTACAGTCATCGATGAAACATCATTTTGAGATTAAATATACAATTCTATTTATTAATACATTTACAATTAAATTTTATTGCATAAAATACAAACAAAAGTGCTAAAATTTGATTAATGCAGTTGTTGAAACTGTTGTCCTCATTTTACACGGCTTTGAAGTCCTCCCCTCACACTTTGAAAAAATATTTTTACAAATGTCTATTTAAGAATTAATTTCTTAAAATGCATTTCTTTTTGTAATTTTTCAAATCACCAACATTTTTTTTGTTTTGTTTTCGACTTTAGACTTTACACTTGAGTACTCAACAAACAAATAAGTTCACTAGGATCAAGTCAGCTGAACGTGCGGGTCAATTGATTGTGCCCCTTCGACAAATCCATTACCCAGGAAATGTTTCATCAAAATATTCAGAGTCTGCTATAAAAAAATGCGGATGAGTTATAATGCGCACCAGGATAATAATATAACCGATACCGAAATATACTCCACCCACTTTTAGACCACAATATATATATATATATATATATATATAAATTAAGACAGACACGTTGTTCCATGGTGAAGTGGATGTATAGCCCTATTTCAGGTGAACCAATTTTGTAAAATCGTGGATTCGTGTAAAATATTTCAGGCGAACCATTTGTGTAGAATCGTGGATTCGTGTAAAATCTTCTATACAATAAAGACAGAAGCTGAAGATATTTCTCCTGAAATATTCCCATAATACCGCTTAACCATGGAATAACGTGCCTGTTTTATTTTTGGCATACATCTGCTCTATATACATATATATTTAGAATTATCCTACGACTTTATATACTGGATACTCCTTTGGATTCTTCTATATCTACACCGCATATATATATATATATATATATATATATATATATATATATTAATGCAGGTTTCATTGAATAATATAGACAAGTTTTGTCTATTAATTTTGTGTAGGACCCATTCATACCGTCTGATATACTTGATGGTGATGTCGTTGAAAGACAACAAAAAATCACAATAACTAAGCTTTCGGCTCACATAAGCCATTATCAAAGAGTAAATAGTAACACACAGTAAACATAGAACATTTAAATTATTAACAATATATATATATATATATATATATATATATATATATATATAGTGTAACTAAGTTGTTAAACTCATAGGTTTATTTACATTTTTGTTCATGCATTTACTTTTATAAAAAAATCACGTGAGGATGAAGACAAAAGATATTGGGCTGGCTTCGAAACATGAGAAATTTTTTGTATAGTGATACTCTGAATTTAAAAACATTGTAACAACCATTACAGTATATATATACTTCCCCACCACCTACCACTACTAACTCAAGCCACATAACTTCCATTACTAAAGAAAAAATTACTACTAAATTTCCGCTAACGTCTATTGAACAGGTGAAGAGGCTCATCCCTTGTTCCCTTTTTAGGATGTGGTTTCCGGCTTTCTCGTTTCCAATCTTTTCACTTTTCTTTTTCTTTTTTTTTCAATTCGAGTAGATAGACTGAACTATCGCCCGGTTCACACTCCACCCACGTCTATTGTACAGGTGTAGAGGCTCATCCCTTGTTCCCTGTTTAGGATGTGGTTTCTGGCTTTCTCTTTTCCAAATCTTTTCACTCTAGTGGCGTTACTCCCTTGTTCGGGGTGATATGTTTAAAAAAAAACCCAAAAAAACTTAACCCTATAAAACCCAGTATTTCCCAACCCCTTCCATTACTCGAGCAAACTTCTGGGCTAAGAATTTTTCCACATTCTTTGTTTATATATGGTTGAAAATGCATGTCTTAAAAGGACAATTTGAAAATGACTGCTTCCTCGCTACGTTTTATCTGAATTTACATATATATATATATACTTCAGATTAAATAAATTGCAAATATTGTGTCTGCTTATATATATATATATATATAGAGAGAGAGAGAGAGAGACAGAGAGACAGAGAGAGAGAGAGAGAGAGAATAAGGTGATCACATCCTGCCTCTTTTGGCATTTTATGGAAGTATTATATCCATACACAATTTCCTGATACTCAGGGCTGAATAGGGGAGATCAGAGTACAGTAATACTTGATTGTGTTATGCTGGGTGCGATTGTCGATGGACTCCCGATCAACGAAATATTGGTTGAAGGATGATGATGATGCTGATTGTCGTTGAATTATTAATTGACAGATGTTTTTACAGATTATCGTAAACACACACGCACACACATACATAAACTAACTCACTTACAGGCACACACACACACCTACTCACTACAATTAACCGCAGCAGCAAAAAAGGACCATTCGTTTAAAGGCGCGGTCCAGCAGCGGACAACTTGAAAACAAGCTCTCCTATCATTCTGAAGATGAGACTCTGATCTCGAAATATTAATATTAACCTCTTTACCTTCTTTTATTATACTAAACCCGTTGTGACAGCCTTCAAATACCTACCCATACATTTTGCTTTATAAGCAAGAAAATATTCTTTGATTTAAGATTTTTTATGCATAATAATGATCTACTAATTCAAGACCTATTAATTAACCCGTTGTTATTGGAGATAAGACGTTGATTCATACATTCACGAACATTATTTTTGCTAAAGAGCCTTCACTGCACAATCACGTAAGTTATTCTTTTAACAGGGAGCTCAATGTGGCTAAAAGATCAAAGCGCGTCTCTTCTAATAATGGTTTTCCCTAGAGAAAACAGTATTTTTTCTAACAAGGTTTATCGAATAATGAGGCCGTTAGACGGGAATATATAAATATAATTAATAAGTTTAATAATTAAGACAGTGAAGCTACTCAAATATGAGAATCTATTAAAAATGTGTAAACTCATAAATTAAAAATATGTCTTAAGTAACCAATTTCTTAAACATTATATATTTGTGTGGGTTTGTGTTTGTGAGTGTATGTGCGTCATGAATGTAGGAATTTTGTTATATATATTCATCAATTATTTGCGCAGTAATGATGCATTTGTGAGATGAAATTATTTCGTGCCCAATTAATACTTTCTCAAATTTTCATCAGTAATTGGAATATTATTCATTCCATTTTAAATTCCTCATAAATTGGCAATTTCCGTATTCAGGAATAGGATTCTCAGGTTGTCTTTAGCATACGGAGGAAAAAATGGCTTAGAATTAAAAAAAGAAAAAGAATATACGTATTAATTGATGTATTATTTTGAAGCAATCTTATCATTATGACCAAATCTCTATGAAATTGTTTTGATAGATTTACATGTTTATAAACATTGTTATATATATTTATCTAATTAGTTTTATGTTCTTCAGTTCCAGTTATCTCAGTCTATCTATCTATCTATCTATCTATCTATCTATCTATCTATCTATCTATCTATCTATCTACGTCTTTATTATCTATCTCAGACTTTATTATATATCTATCTCAGTCTGTTCATTATCTATCTATCTATCTATCTATCTATCTATCTATCTATCTATCTATCTATCTATCTATCTCAGTCTTTTCCTTTCTATCTATCTATCTATCTATCTATCTATCTATCTATCTATCTATCTATCTCAGTCAGTTCATTATCTATCTATCTATCTATCTATCTATCTATCTATCTATCTATCTATCTCAGTCTTTTCCTTTCTATCTATCTATCTATCTATCTATCTATCTATCTATCTATCTATCTATCTATCTATCTATCTATCTATCTATCTCAGTCTGTTCATTATCTCTCTATCAATCTATCTCAGTCTGTTCATTATCTATCTATCTATCTATCTATCTATCTATCTATCTCAGTCAGTTCATTATATATCTATCTATCTATCTATCTATCTATCTCAGTCAGTTCATTATATATCTATCTATCTATCTATCTATCTATCTATCTCAGTCAGTTCATTATCTATCTATCTATCTATCTCAGTCAGTTCTTATCTATCTATCTATCTATCTATCTATCTATCTATCTATCTATCTATCTATCTATATATATATATATATATATATATATATATCTCAGCCTTTATTATCTATCTCAGTCTGTTAATTATCTATCTATCTATCTATCTATCTATCTATCTATCTCAGTCTTTTCCTTTCTGTCTATCTATCTATCTATCTATCTATCTATCTATCTATCTATCTATCTATCTATCTATCTATCTAACCCAGTTTTCATTATCCATCTTAGCCTGTTCATTACCTATCTATCTATCTATCTATCTATCTATCTATCTACGTCTTTATTATCTATCTCAGACTTTATTATATATCTATCTCAGTCTGTTCATTATCTATCTATCTATCTATCTATCTATCTATCTACATATCTATCTATCTGTCTATCTCAGTCTTTTCCTTTCTATCTATCTATCTATCTATCTATCTATCTATCTATCTACATATCTATCTATCTATCTATCTCAGTCTTTTCCTTTCTATCTATCTATCTATCTATCTATCTATCTATCTCAGTCAGTTCATTATCTATCTATCTATCTATCTATCTATCTATCTATCTCAGTCTTTTCCTTTCTATCTATCTATCTATCTATCTCAGTCTGTTCATTATCTATCAATCTATCTCAGTCTGTTCATTATCTATCTATCTATCTATCTATCTATCTATCTATCTATCTATCTATCTATCTCAGCCTTTATTATCTATCTCAGTCTGTTCATTATCTATCTATCTATCTATCTATCTATCTATCTCATTCTTTTCCTTTCTATCTATCTATCTATCTATCTATCTATCTATCTTAATTTTTCTTATATATATATATATATATATATATATATATATATATATATGCTCCCATTACGATTGTGCTCTCTCGAGGAGAAAGTTTTAAAAAACAGGTTTCATTTGACTAGCGTGTGTGTATCAGTTAGTTAAGTGCCATACGTGATTCACGCTTGGGCGATCATGTCTTGAATGAGATATGACTGACTGGGCAGAAGATTATCCCGCAGTAGGTTGCCATTGCTTTCTGCGGTAGACTGGTTGCCGAGTAAGGCTATAGATCCCAATCTGTTCTGTTGTTTTACCCATAACTGGAAGGAATAGACGGATTAATACCTTTCCAAAGGGTATTTGCGCGTAAGTGAATGCAATGAATTCAGCTGGAATTCGAACTCAGCTCGCCGATTGTTCGTTCCGAGCCGATATCCGATACACCACAACGCACATGCTGCTTATATATTTCCTTTCTCTGATTCCGTGCACCTATGGATTAGGGAGGATCGACATCATTTCTTAAAAAAAAACAAAAAAAACTGGTGTGTCCTAATAATTATGGCCGGTATTGTAGGTGTCCAGATCTAAGGGTTGATGTGATCACAGAAATTGCGTGACAGCCATGATTCGATTCTCCTGCGTATGTGGCATGCTACAAGGTGTTGTGGCCACTCTCAGAATCCACCATCTTGAATTTTTGATTTTCATTAAATCGGATTGGGTTATATTATATGCTGGGGTGTTCGCATTAATTCATATTTCTTATGCAACATTTCCTTTCAGAACATGAGAGATCAGGACTCGAATTTGTGTTTTTATAATTTTTTTACCTCATTTTGTCTTAATTCTGCCATCCACTTTGGCAGGCTTTCCTTCGGCTATTTCTTTTTTTTTTTACCGGAAGCGCTACTCATTTTGCTTTTTCATGTTAATTTCTTCCGCTGACATGAAGTGGAAAGGTTCTGTTGAATCAATTACTGTGACACCTACCCCCGGCTGGCTGGTTCGCTGCCCCTGGTCCGGAACCTATTGTGATGATGATCACCGGAACATCAGTGGGTTGATGTTATTGGAAGGGCACCAGTTTATTTTTTAATTTTACTAGCTGCAAAAGCTTCCACTTTATGAACGACAATATGAACGACCAATGAACGACAATATGATGACCCCATCTGACCTGTCGCTTTACATCTGCGAAAATGTTTCGATCAATGTTTCCAATGAGTCTCCGAGATTTGAAAAAAAATTGAATATATATTTTTTTCATAATTTCTTAGCCGCGTTCATATTGCGATCGACAATAAACAATTTTTTCATCTACTATGCTTATTTTTCTCTCCAATGATATTATAATCTGCAAAATTAACAATACCACTAGTAAAAATTTTCTTTCACTCTGTTGTATTAAATCAAAAAGTATATTTACGTGGATATAGGGTTACATAATACCTTCACAGTATATATATATATATATATATATATATATATATATATATACTACCGGCAATAATTATTAAGCCACCCCGGCTTTATATAAAAAATATGTATTTCATACAATTTTTGTTATTTATTGCCAAGTGGATAATTCTACATAAAAATACAATGGTTCATTTCTTATTATCACTTTGCAAAATTTTACAAAACAAGGAAGCAAAGATGAATTCGTCCGAATCACCCTAAATTTCCTTTATTCTTTCATTAATGACACTGCAATATAGGTAATTATTAAATATTTATATATTCATTTGATTTTTTATACTAAAAAATAGTATGAAATACATAATTAAAAACACACACACACACTAGGGTTGCCTAATAATTATGGCCGGTACACTACACTAATGATTATGCCCGGTACATTACACTAATAATTATGGCCGGTACACTCCCTAGCCTGCAACCCTCTTGATTATTATGAGTGCCCCGAAATTGAGCGAGACACCCAAAAAAATCTTTTTAACAGCAAAACCAAGGATTATGGCATCCTTCACCAACTTAAACAAAGAGTCTGTCCAGAAAGGTTTCAGGAGATTCGTCTGGAGGCCGTAGTTTTTATTGAAAAAATTTACACTTTAGTATTTCAAGATGTTCTTGTGTAAAATGAGATCTCATTCTTGTTTTCAAGTTTGCGTCATTTAAACGACAATTTATCCATTCCACCGTGATTTTGTGTAGGGTTTGTTGGGATGGTTTAATGCTTAGTCACAGCGAGTTAGAAATCTGACAGGCGTTGAGATTCTAGACTTCACATGAGTTGAAATAGCAGAAAGAATCTTTGTTTATATTTCTGAGATGAGGTAGTATTTACATTATTTACACTATTCGGATTAATGTCCTCATCTTTGTTGCCATTTGTACGACGTTAATAATAGATCATTCTATTTGTCTATATTTCTGAGATGAGGTTGTATTTACAGTATTTACATTATTCGGACTATTGTCCTCATCTTTGTTGCCATTTGTACGACGTTTAATAATAGATCATTCTATTTGTCTATATTTCTGAGATGAGGTAGTATTTACAGTATTTACATTATTCGGACTATTGTCCTCATCTTTGTTGCCATTTGTACGACGTTTAATAATAGATCATTCTATTTGTCTATATTTCTGAGATGAGATAGTATTTACAGTATTTACATTATTCGGACTATTGTCCTCATCTTTGTTGCCATTTGTACGATTTTCGGCCGTTGTACACTCCGGCCTTCTTCAGCTGCTGGAAATTTAGAACCAAACCGTTTATTACAATCACTGGAGTATATTATTCTAAATCTTTGCCTATATCCACCGGGACATGTATCGTCAAGGACACATGGCCCAATGGATATAAACGTTGGTTAGTTCCTGTGAATTGACCCAAAGAGTTGTGAGTTCAATACCAGGCTACACCAACAGTGAACAAGTAACTTACAGGGTTAGAGGGAGATAACTCATGACTACCAGAAGAGGCATTGCTGCGCAAGGAATAGAGTTCATATACCCCAGTGATTATAATAAAGTGTTTGGTTCAAAATTCCTAGCAAGGGAAAAAAGGCTGGAGAGTACAACGGCCAAAACGTTGTATAAATGGCAACAAAATGAGGATATTTGTCCGAATAGTGTAAGTCCAGCAGAAACTTTATGTGGAAAAATGTTTGTTAACGTTTACATACAAATAGATTTAATGCAATATTTATTCGAAAAATAATATAATCATTACGATCTAAAAATTTTTTCAGGAATGAATCATTCAATCAACATGGGATAGATCAATTAAACCAAGCCAAGCTAGGTGTAGTTTTACCCCATACCCGAAGATGCTACAAATTTAAAATATTAACCTAATACTTCATATGTGGTGCATAAATACTATTTAATTAGTTAAGTGCAATACGTGATACAAGCTTGGGCGATCATGTCTTTTTTCAGTCCATGACTGACTGGACATAATAATTTCTGGCAGCAGGATGCCATTACTTTCTGAGGTAGACTGGTTGCCAACTGAGGCTATAGAACCCAAAATGTACTACCTATTTAACCCATAGCTGGAGGGAGGAGATACATTAAAACCTTTCCCAAAGTATTTGCGCGTAAGTGAATGAAACGAATTCAATTGGAATTCGATCTTGGATCACCGATTTCTCTTTCCGAGTTGATATCTGCTGCACCACAACATATGGCAACTAGGTCCCATTCACAGTTAGAGTAACCAAATGCAGACGACAATTCTACTCCTACAGCTTCTTCTCTCGCACTTCCCGCCTGTGGAACTCGCTTCCATATTCTTGCTTTCCTGACGGCTACAATCTCCAGGAATTGAAATGCAATGTCAATACTCATCTATTAACCACTTGACTCTAGTTCTTTCTTTCACCACCCCGTATATCCTTTCCTTTCTCTCCACCTTTGCAAACGTCATCACACCTGTATTCCCATCCTTCACTTGCTCCTTTCTAACTGGTTCGACTTCCTCTTCACTCCTTTCTACTTAATCTTTTTACTCTCATTTAGCCCCTTGCACATTAGTGGAAATACCGCCTTGCTCGGGGTGATACGATTAAAAAAGAATATTCTTGATTTGTCAGCTTGTATATATAATTTCCTTGATTTGTCTATCGTCCTTTAATTATTCTTCTAGTTTTTACGTGGGGGAGGGAACAAATGATACGCTTTACAACTGTGTTTTCGCGAAACGACCACAAGTAGAATTGACATTTCAAAACAGTAGACATTACACCACTCACACAGCCGGGCACTTAATTTAATCTCAATTATGTGCTGCTCTTAAACACGTACTCACACACACCTTCATCTACAAACAAAACACCGCTAATCCCATAAATATTTTTCATCATTTTTAAGCTAATTCTGATACACTAATATGATTTTCTCTATTTTCTTCAGTTGAATATATGTTCTTTATATATTAACTAGCAGTATAGCCCGGTGTTGCTCGGGTGTAATGAAAGCTTTAAAACTAATCCATGGTCCTGGAACTCAGACTCTTTGGATGTTGGCACAAAAGACTAAAAAGCAATAGTTGTTTCCAGTTAAAGCGAAAACGCAGACTGAAAGAAAAATGAATGGATGTAAGTCAAATTGTGATTTCCTGGTATCGATATCAAATAAGTTTTTTTCTACATCACCCTGTATATCTTTTTCTTTTTTTAAACCTTTGCAACTGTCATCACACCTGTATTCCCATCTTTCTCTTGCTCCTTTCTCACTGGTTCGTCTTCCTCTTCACTCTCTTCTACTCAATCTTTTTACTCTTATGTATAGCCCTCTGAAGTCGTTGTTCATGGTGTTTTATCTTTTGGAAAATGTGAATATTTTCAGCTGCATACAACATTTGTTTATGATATCAATAAATAATATGGCTTCAAGTTAATGAAACCACTTGATGTGAAAGAAAAACAACCCTACATCAGATCTGGCCCTACGGAATCACAAACCAAGTAACTTACCAAATAAGAGAAATCGTCTAATGACTCATCTAAGAGCAGCAACAAATATAATGGACCTGAAAAAAACATTGTTAAGTGCCATATGTGATACACGCTTGGGCGATCATGTCTCGAAAGAGACATAGTTAAGTGGGCAGAAGATTATCCCGTAGCAGGTTGCCAGCCAAGGCTATAGAACCCAATCTATCCTATTATTTGACTCATAGCTAGAGGGGGAAGTGATGTATTATATTATTAAGTAGGAATTAGTGGGGGATCAGTTTATTATTTAATAACTATAAAACTGATCCCCCAGTTTAAGCCCAGTAGAAGACTTATTCATGTTTTCAACTATTATTCAGTTAAGTGCCATTCGTGCTACACGCTTGTGCCATCATGTCTCGAAAGAGATATGACTGACTGGGTAGATGATTATCCCGCAGTAGGTTGGCATTACTTTCTGCGGTAGACTGGTTGCTAGCCAAGGCTATAGAACCCAATCTGTCCTATTATTTGTCTCATAGCTATAGGGGGAAGAGATGTATTACATTTTTAAGTATTAATTAATGGGGATCAGTTTATTACTTCATAACAATATGAAACAGATCCCCCTCTTTATGCCCAGTAGAAGACTTATTCATGTTTTCAACTATTATATTCAGTGAGTCACTTAAGTGCCATTCGTGATACACGCTTGTGCGATCATGTCTCGAAAGAGATATGACTGACTGGGCAGAAGATTATCTCGCAGTATTTTGCCATTGCTTTCTACGGTAGACTGGTTGCTAGACAAGGCTATAGAACCCAATCTATCTTATTATTTGACTCATAGCTAGAGGGGGAAGAGATATATTATTAAGTAGGAATTAGTGTGGAATCAGTGTATTACTGCATAACAATATGAAACTGATCCCCCACTTTATGCCCAGTAGAAGACTTATGTTTTCAACTATTATATTCAGTGAGTCAGTTAAATGCCATTCGTGGTACACGCTTGTGCGATCATGTCTCGGAAGAGATATGACTGACTGGGCAGAAGATTATCCCGCAGTAGGTTGCCATTACTTTCTGCGGTAGCCAAGACTATAGAACCCAACCTGTACTGTTATTTAACTCATAACTGAATGGAAAAGACGGTTTAATACCTTTCCCTAGGGTATTTGAGCATAAGTGAATGCAAGAAATTCAAATTACGCGCAAATTATAATTACTGTTCATAAAATGTTTCAGCAATCAATCAATCAACATGGGATAGGTCATTTGAACCGAAGCTAGACTAGGCTTTGGTGTAAATGAAAGGGAAATTAATGACATCATAAAAGAGATGATTTTCTGTTCCAAATTAAACAAAATGTTAGGGGACGAAATACTATTAATTGGCCGTTATATTATTAAATATATTTGAATAGATATTACAAACCAGAATTATGCCTACATACATTGAAATGTATCCACTTTATGCATTTATTGATTTTTTTTTTTTTTTACTATTCTGCATTAAAAGTTTCTACACCGGAAAACATGCAAACACTGTTAACATTATCATTTTAAATCTTACAACTGATTTTTTGTCATCTGCAGACTGTTGTGTATAACACCTCCTTTGCCTCTGTTTCGTTCTCATGAATATTTTCTTAAACTATTTTAAAAGCTTCGCGCTAAGAGACTTGAAAGCACTTTAAATTTCGAGGAGAAGGCGATTAGCTTTGTTATGTTACTCCGTAATGCCGATAGACATGAAAATTGACACTCACAGGTTATATGGAAGGTATTATGGACAGAGACCTATATAACGAGACTGTATAAATGGCGTGTTGAGCATCGGGTGAGGCTGTTAGCAAAAGTAAACCTGATTGCTCACGTGCTGAAGAGACATGGAAACATATAAGAAGCCACAACCGAAACATAATTATTTATTGTGAGCTAATGTTGAGAAAACAAATATATATATATATATATATATATATATATATATATATATATATATATATATATATAAATCATAATTGAAATGCTGGTATTATCCATTTTTTTGGTATTTCAGCTAATACATAAATAGTGACATACTCATACACACGCACGCACGCACTCACACACACACACACACACACACACACACATATATATATATATATATATATATATAGGAAAAACTACTAAAATTTCTTTAAAAAATTTTCTTTAAAACAATGTTTATAAGTATTATTAAAGATAGGTTTACGTTTACAAATATTTTAAAAAAATCTGTCGCTTTCTACGTAATGTGATGTAAACAATCTCTCCGACGAACCCTCATCGCGAAAACGTTTCTAGTTTAAATTTTAAAATCATTTGTTTCTGATGAAAGGCCGAGGACGGTCTGAAATATCAAATATAATAATAGAAATAAATTAATACTGTCAAAAAATACATTTTTAAACTTACAAATTTTAAGTAGTTTTTCCTATACATATTAATAAGACAGTGTACGTGGATCATCAATATGTTATATATATATATATATATATATATATAAAACGCTAAAAGTCTGCCTCCTACAACGGAGCGCCCATAGATCAATGATAGAATCGCTAATACTGATAAACTTTCGTGTATTATAATTGAAAGATGTCAGAAATGAGCTGTAATTTTGACAGATATTATTATCATTCATTTATCAAGGAACCCAAGAACTTTCGATGTCTTTCCAAGATTATCTTCAGGGTGTGAGTCATGTTAACAATAAATAACCGCAAAACTGTGCTGCTAAAAATTGCTGTAATTTTTTTCCGCTTCAAATATAACTATTGACAAATTGCTTGCTTTCATTAGAACGTGAAAATTGTCCAAAATGGAATTTTTATATGTTATAATGCCATGGTCATGCACGTGTTAAAGCATGCGGTTATTTTTGTGACCATAACTCACACAGCTGAAGATGATCCCGGAAAGTGATTGAAAGTACTTGGGAACATCGAGAAATAAATGATAATAATATCCGTCAATGTTACAGCTCTATACAGACATCTTTTTATTATAATACGCGAATTATTATCCGTGAGTATGAACGGATTTTTTTAAAAAATAAACAGACATAATGTTTTCAGATTATTTTATCTGACATATATATATATATATATATATATATATATATATATATATATAGACATATAGTGTCAATCTATATATTGACAATATATGTCAATATATATATTGTCAATATATTGTCAAGATTTATATTGTCAATATATATATATATATATATATATATATATATTAATGCAGGTTTCATTGAATAATATAGACAAGTTTTGTCTATTAATTTTGTGTAGGATCCGTTCATACTGTCTGATATACTTGATCGTGATGTCGTTGAAAGACAACAAAAAATCACAATAATTGTTGTTTTTTTTATCGGGTCTAAGCTTTCGGCTCACATAAGCCATTATCAAAGAGTAAATATTAACACACAGTAAACATAGAACATTTAAGTTATTAACAATGAGGAGAATTGAATTGAAAATATAAGTCCATCCCTACCGTGGCGGATGGCCGAAGACAATGACAAAATAGTGGTGTTGTGGTCCCTGGTCTGATTACAGACATTTGAGTACGTTATTGGAAATATCGAAATTGATTGTATTCAAACCAGGTTTAAATTGTTTAATGTAGAGTGCTTCGAGGATTTTTAGTTTCTGTTTGTTATTTTCTTGTTTAAGTATGTACGTGTTATCAAGAAGCGTTTTTCTCAGAAGTGTGCGTTGATAACCGTGTTGTTCTAAATGACGGAATATGTTTGAATTTTCATTTAAGTGCAACGTCAGACGCCGTGAGAGCATTTGTGGTGTGGCCAATGTAGATATTATTGAGGTTGTTAGAGATACATTCTCTAAATGGACATATGAATTTATATACTACATTGGTTTTTTGCAAATCACTAACGGTGGGGGAAGATTAGTTGCGGACAAATGAATTAGATGTAGTGGATTTAGTGTAATAGATAATAAACTTAATTCTTTTGTTAGAGTCTGTCGGAGAAATATTAGTATTTATGAGTTTTATATAATTATATATTATTTATTTATATAATATATATATATATTAATGCAGGTTTCATTGAATAATATAGACAAGTTTTGTCTATTAATTTTGTGTAGGATCCGTTCATACCGTCTGATATACTTGATGGTAATGTCGTTGAAAGACAACAAAAAATCACAGTATTTGTTGAATTTTTTATCGGGTCTAAGCTTTCGTCTCACATAAGCCATTATCAAAGAGTAAATATTAACACACAGTAAACATAGAACATTTAAGTTATTAACAATAAGGAGAATTGAATTGAAAATATAAGTCCATCCCTACCGTGGCGGATGGCCGAAGACAGTGACAAAATAGTGGTGTTGTCAATATATATATTGACATTTAAAAAATGTAACATTATTGTTAAGCTTAATCAGGAGAATAATTCGGGTATTTTTCTGTATATATTTTAATTAATTAATTAATTGGATTTTTTTTCCTTTTGTCTGTTGTTTAATTCATACATAAGCCTAAAATTTGAAAGGATTCTCAGCTCACCTGTATAACGTTCCCGGGCGCGTTATGTTTAAATATTAACCTAAGCCTTAGCATCATCTCCTTCAAAATAATCACTTTTTGCAGCAATAACTCGCTATCAACTTTCCTGCCACTTTTTTTTTTATTCCACCATGGAAGTCGTTTTCCTTAAGCAACCTTTTGAGATTCACGCTGGAGCTCGTCAACAGTGACCTTTGAGCTACACTTTCAACAAGGGGATGCAGTAGAAGTGCTTTAGGCGCTAAATTTGGCGAATAGGGCGGAAGCGATACAATGCTATTTTTGGCAAGAAATTTCAGGGGGAAGGGAGCTGATGACAGGTTGCATTAACCGTCGTGAAAAATCTATTTCCACGCGTTCCTCATATCCGGTGGTGTTCTCCGAACGTCCTCCCTCAAAAGCCTCAAAACATTACAGTAGAACTCTCGAATGATGGCTTGGCCTTGAGGCGCGAATTCTTAATGTTCAATACCGCTGATGTTGAAAAATACGATGAAGATGCTCTTGAATGACAAGGTCACAAACTGATGCATACAAGTGATAAAAGAAAAACACAAATTTCACAATTGCGAATGGGAGACAGCAAAATTACTCAACATACTGTTGCATAAAAGTCACCACTATTTTACAATGTGTGTGCAACTCAGCATTGTGATCTGTTGACGCGATACAGAACTAGTCCGTCAAATTTTGACAGTACGTGGTATATATATATATATGATAACTAACAGAAATAATTCTGCTAATATTAGTAATAGTTATACTACAATTTAGATCGTCTTGAATAACCCACAGAGGACGAACTCGGAGGGAAATGGAGGGGAATTAAAAAAAGAAACAAACGAAGTACATGAACAAAAGTCAAATACTCGTAGGAAAAAAAAACAAGACGAAATCCCTGACACTAAAGCGCTCAATACGAAAGTAGAGCATCAAAGACAGAAAATATATGCAAGAGCCTACAAACCTACCTAGGTTTCTCCCATCTGTTCGTCAGGGTAAATTGGCTCCAATTTACCCTGACGAGCCGAAGGGTGAAACCTAGGTAGGTTAGATTTTATATATATATATATATATATATGAAAAAAATGCAACATAGTTTGTATCTCCGACGGATTAAACAATATTTATATTGGACATACTACAAACTCGCTCTCTCACGACGTTTGACACTTTAACGATAAGCATGGAACAGGCTTGCCTCCCAGAAAGTAAATCACTACGCCTGCTTGGCCTGACACTCTCAGCGGACCTCAAGTGGAATGACTACGTCGAATCCATTGCTAAATCCGCAGCTATGAAAGTCGGCTCTCAGTGCAGGTCCCGGAAATTCTTTCCGCCTGAATCTATCCTGCAATTATATAAATCCACCATCCGCTCGTGTATTGAGTACTGCTGCCACATCTGGTCGGGTGCCCTTTCTATTCTCCTCGGGGTTCTTGACAAAATACAGCGAAGAATCTGTAATGTGATTGATACCGACTTGGCTGACCGCCTGCAGTATCTCTCTCACCGGCTTGACGTGGAATCCCTGTGCCTCTTCTATAAATACTTTCATGGCTTCTGCTCTGACGAACTTAAATCACTGGTGCCCCCTAGATGTAATTTGCACGAGATACTAAATTGGCAACTAGGCCCCACCCTTTTACAGTGAAACCGATGAAATGTAACCGCAATTTCTACTCCAACAGCTTCTTTCCTCGCACTTCCCGCCTGTGGAATTCCCTACCGCATGCTTGCTTCCCCGACGGCTACAACCTCCAGGAGTTTAAATGTCAGGTCAATAGACACCTCCTAACACACTAACTCACACCCACTCTCTCCAACTCTCTCCCTATGTACATCCTAAATCGTCTACCACCCTCCTTCTGACATTTCCTATACCCAATCGCTCTATGTAACCCTCTGCGCTATAGTGGCAGTGGAATGCCTTGCTTGGGGTGACACGATTAAAAAAAATTCTAACATCTTTAGGTATTTAAAACAACATACCAGGCAATATAAACAATTCTGCGAAATCCTCGTCGAAAAAAAACATACTTAAACATGAAAACAATGAAGAAGAACTAAAAATACTGGAAGCCATATACATAAAACACTTGAAATTAAGCTGAACAAAATTACCTACGAAATCTGTGCATTCTTTTTTAGTGATCTTGTTTTGTACAATGCTTTCAAAATTTCTGGCGATTTGCTTTTTTATGGAATTATCAAAAGTACTGGTACAACTATAACTTAGCTTGTTTGTGTTTCTATTGAAAATTTAGCTTAGTTCTGAGCTTTTTGGAAAGTGTCTATCTATTAGTTTAAAGAATACTAGCAGTATAGCCCGGCGTTGCTTGGGTGTAATCAAAGCTTTAAAACTAATCCATGGTCCTAGAACTCAGACTCTTTGGACGTTGGCACGAAAGACTAAAAAGCAATAGTTCTTTCCAGTTAAAGCGAAACCATAGACTGAAAGAAAAATGAATGGATGTAAGTCAAATATTGATTTCCTGTTATCGATATCAAATAAATTTTTTTCGTCGTAAACTGAATTTTGAATACTAAATAAGTCCTCTGAGTAAATGGTATCATGGCTGAGTCTAAGAACTACAACTATACCTACTTAGAGCCAAACCCGAAACAAAAACTAAAATAAAAGGGCTGAAAAAAATACAGACATACAGGCAGATAAACAGACACACACAAAAACATCTTGACTATATATATATATATATATATATATATATATATATATATATACATATATATATATATATTATCGATTTTCTGCACTATTGTAAGAACTGCAACCTTGAAACTTCGGAATATCGTTTCTTATGTCTCTGTCTATGAGTGTATCAAATTTGATTAAAATCGGACCACTCCTTCTATCACCCGATTTTTTCGATTATCAATTTTTTATATTTATCGAGAGTATCTCGACACAAAACCTAGCTAAGAACACTCGCAAATGCTTATAGTACAACTGTAAATTTTCAAGAAAATCGGTTCAGCCGTTTCGGAGTCTATAGTTAACGGACGCACACACGCACACACACAGACACACACACACAGACACACACACACAGACAAAGTTCCATTTATAAATAAGTTTAGATCTGTCCTATTTTGGTCTTAGAATGGTTTATAAAAGTATAATAACACTACACAAAATTTTTGTTTCAGAAAAATACTGTTTTTCTTCACATGATATGTTAAAATAAATTGTGAAAATGATTTATGCTGAAAATATAAAATGAATTCATGCTTATTTTAAGAATTAGGGACTGGTAGTTGTAGAAATACTTTAGATGTGTCAATATTGTTCAATCAAAAATGAGAATTATGCAACCACGGAGATTTAATCTTTGGGTTATGAAAATATTTGATAACAGGAGGTGTTATGTATTTGCTCCAGTGGCACAGGAAACGTAATATTTTCTCAGCATCTTTAGCGATGAATGGTATGTAGGAGTTCAACTATAAATCATTGTTGAGTTTGTTTTTTTTTTAATGAATCATCATTGTCATGGATTTTCACGTGAAAATTTGGTTACCTTTTGTTTTTATGAGTGTCTGTTGAAAAAATATTCACATGGATTATGATAAAAAGATAAGAAAATACAATGACTATATCGAATTATTTTTATCGACTATTGGAATTTTACTTTGCCAATTTCATATTATAATAAAAGTGCTCAACCCAAGAAAATTTTATTTTGTTATTTTTTATTGTATTATTGCGACCTTTTTGAGAATTTGTTTGTTTCTTTTGTTGCTTTTATTAATGATGGAGGCAGATAATAAGCAATTCATTCCATCTCATCTGTAGCCATATTTAAAATCAAATTGTAGAATTTCTCGTGTGGTAAATGAAAGATCTGGCAAGCAATTCTTCATATTATATTCTTTAAAGTGAGGAGATATTTTAATAGAGATTCAATTTTTTTAATTATTTATGTTAAGAATCCAATAATTATGTGCCAGTTATTTTCTTTGCTAGAAAATATCGCAGCGATATTTGTTAAATATGTACTTTGTTAAAGGATCAAGTAGCAAACGAAAACATTGTTACAATGAATTTTACTTTATAATCTATGGATTCTGCAGATAAATCGAGACATTTTTCGTCTGGTTTAGTGTACGACATTTAATATGGCTGATAAATTCTGCTAAAAATATCGGGTCTCATGTAGAGAAAAAAAATTCAGCTCAGGTAACATTCGTCCTGAATATATATATTAATAAATGCTACCCTACTTTTAAAAAAATTCTACTCTGCTTTCATAAATGCTACCCGTCTGTTACTAAACTGTACACTCCTTTTAGAACATCGACCATTCTTTTAATAAATGCTACTTTCTGTTAATAAATTCTTATTGTCTTTTAATAAACGCTACATTTCATTTAATAAATTCTACCCTTCTTTTTTTAAATTCTACTCTTTTAATAAATTCTACCCTTCTAAAAAATTATATCATTCTTTTAATAAATTCTATCCTTCTTTTAATAAATTCTACCCTTCTTTTAATAGATTCTATCCTTCTTTTAATAAATTCTTTTCTTCTTTTAATAAATTCTTCTCTTCTTTTAATAAATTGTATCCATCTTTTATTAAATCCTACTGTTCTTTAAATAAATTTTATCATTCTTTTATTAAATTCTATCCTCTCTTGTAATAATTGCTATCCGCCTTTTAATAAAATCTATCCTTCTTTTATTAACTACTATCCTCTCTTGTCATAAATGCTATCCATCTTTTAATAAAATCTACCCTTTCTTTTAAAAAGAAAAGACCAAGCTCGAAGAGAACTCATTATTCAATCCACTGAGATTAATAATTTCAATTTTCTCTTCAACGAGAAATGATGAGGCCAATTCTGGTAATCTCTTATACACTCACACCTTAAGAAACACTACTGTGTATTAGAGACACCTGGATGAGTAGATCAGTATTTTCTCAAATGTTTCACGGTTCAATCCTTGACTCTTCTGTCCTCAAAGATTCAATACATTTAGTAGCAAATAAAAAGGCAGAAACAAAATAAACGCTATATTTCTACCCCTCTACTCAGAACTGCAGTTTATTATAGATAATCTTGGACAATATAGAAAAAATATTATCTCGCCATCCATTTTCGAACACCTTTGTCTTCGGTGACATTAATGCTGACCATGACACGTGACTAAACATTCTAATGGCATTGATGTTTCCGGTATTCAGACATTAAATATTTCCATTGTTCAATTCTTTACTCGTTTGCCTAACAAGACTGAACAATAGGCTTGTCTACTCGATTTGTTTCTTACCTCTTTTCCTCGCTCTGGCCGAATTTCGTAACATTTTTCTTGGAAACACGAATCCCTTCGTAGTATCAATAGATATTTCGTTCCAGTCATCTATTAAATAGGAATGTCTTGTTCATAAGACCAATTTCTGTTACCAGTATCCTGATTAGGACTCACTCCAGGATTTGCTTTTTATCGCCCCTTGGACTTACATCTGTAAACTTCAAATTGAGAATTTCGCAACTGAAGATTCCTCTTCTTTCAAAGCTGGCGTGGATGTTTCATTCTTTCTTAGAAATATCAAGTGAAACATCCATCTTCTCTATCTAATCTCCGCCCCTCCCAGTTCTGTCCTGTTCTGTTTTTGGTTAACCTACTCCAACTTCCCTGACATTAAGGGAACTCTCAATTCTAGACCGTTGTTAACATTGCCTCTCCCCCTTTACCCCAGGGCGTTCTCCATTTGGAACAGAACAATGTCGCTGTGGTAACGTGGAATCTCTGGTAGAGATCTCATGTCGAAATGTGCATCCGACACCCTTGAATTTTGAAAGTTTTCTCTAATATCTACATATATATAGTCGTACGCAGGCAGTCCTGTTTCACTGCATCACAACTATTCAGTACAGTTAGATATCCGATTGCTTAAACAAGGAATAAAACGCGACCAATTTGATATCAGTCTGAAATATTTCAAAGGGCAGGTTCTTGTGTTATATACACAATGCAATCACATGCCAGTAGATGAGTGTTCGAATTCATTGTTGAATGAACGAGGCAGGGCAGCTATTGCTTTAAAAGTAAGGGATAAAGAACTAAGATAAAGATTCATTTGTAGTTAAAAGAAAGATGAGCCAAGATGATACAGTTCAACGGAAAAGTTTGCTGCACATCATGAAACATAATATTTATGTATTTTTAATACAGTTACATTAAATTAAATTCTACGGCTGGTATACCCATTTGAGAATTGTGCAACTGAAGTTTTCTCCTTCTTTCAAAGCCGGCATGGATGTTTCATTCTTTCTTGGAAATACCAAGTGAAACCTTCATCTTCTCTATCATACTCTACCACTATAATCAACAGGAACCACTGGTTTCGGTTAGACAAGTGTCACGTGCCTAACTTCACAATTAGAACTGAGTTGAATGATATGCATAAAATCTCTGCTATGGTTTCTGCTATAATCTCTAAGCTTAATACCCACAAAGCATGTGGACCTGTTATTATTCCTATAAAAGTAATGAAGATGTGTTTTCTTGAACTGGCTCCTGATTTCCCTAAACTGTATAAAGCCTCTCTACCTCTACATTTCCTGCCTTATGTAAGTCTTCATCTGTTGTTAGGTTTTTAAGAACAGTGGTAAACAGTCAACCCTCACATCTTTTGTCTCATTAGCATTCTACCATGTTTTGGAAGATTCCTAGATCGCTTAAACCCTGAAAAGTTGTATGTGAACTACCGAAATCGATTCGAAATTCTACGATTACCATTTAAGATGGTAGACACTCATTGAAAGTCACAGGCTGAGTGAATAAGTTGCTCCAAATAGCAAATCATTATAGATTATTTCAGTTAAAGTGTCCTAACTGAAGATGGAAAGGGCGACACGGAGATCCGAAGGCGAATTGGCGTAGCAAAGGACGCGTTCCAGAAGCTGAGCAAAATACTAACACACAGGAAAATATCACTGGAAACAAAGAAAAGAGTGCTAGATTGCTACGTGATGTCAGTTCTTCAATACGGCAGCGAATGCTGGACAATATCATCGAAAATGAGGATAAAACTGGAAGCAGCGGAAATGCGGTTCTACAGAAGGATGCTGCGGATTCATGGACTGAGCATGCAAGCAACGATGATGTGTTGGAAAGAATGGCAACAAAGAGGAAATTGATACTGAGCATCAGGAAGAGACAACTGAAGTTCCTGGGACATGCAATGAGGAAGGAGAGCCTGGAGAACCTGATAATGACTGGCCAGATAGAAGGAAAAAGAGACAGAGGAAGACAGCGGATAACATATTTGCAGGGCCTGATCAGATGGATGACGGAACGGTGTTTGACAGGAGTAACGGGAACAAACATACTAGGAGCCACAAAAGATAGGAAGACGTGGACAACCATGATCGCCTACGTCCTGAAAGGACAGGGCACATAGAAGAAGAAGAAGAATTATTAATGGAAGCTTCTCTAACAAAACACACACACACACACATATACAGCGAAGCAGCTCTATCTGCGGATGGCTATATATATATATATATATATATATATAGCCATCCACTGATAGAGCTGCTTCTGTATCACAGTTCATCAGTACGGTTAGACTCCGATTGCTTTTTAACCCAGGATTGAAACCCGACCAAACTGGCAGTCGGCGATTCTACCTGTGACCTATAGCTGAGGGTGTTCTAATTCATTGCTGAATGAATGATGCGTATTTGATAGAGTAGCTACTGTTTTTTCAAAGTCTCCCATTTTTCCAGAGTGCTCAATCAGGGTGTGAGAGTGTAAATAGTCATCCGCAGAAAGATCTGTTTCGCTGTATCACAGCTCATCAGTACGGTTAGACTCTGATTGCTTTTTAACCCAGGATTGAGACTCGACCGAATTGGCATCAGTCGGCGATATATATATATATATATATATATATATATATATATATATATATATATATATATATATATATATTATAGTACCGGGCATAATTATTAGGCCACACTAGTGTTTTAAAAAAATTATGTATGTCATATTATTTTTTAGTATTTATTGCCAAATGAATAATTGTAAATGAAAATAGAATGGTTCTTTTGTTAATATTGCACTATAAAACATGTATCTATTGAACTTATAAATATTTAATAAATTACCTATATTGCAGTTTCATCAATGAAAGAAAAGACGTTATAAATTTCAACCGTAAGCAGCACTGCCTGCTCGGTCACTAAATGCCCCGTGTTTCCTTAGACGTAAACGGCTAATATTATCATTACAACACACACACACACACACACACACACACACACACACACATATATATATATATACTCGCAGTTTAGCCCGGTTTCACTCGGCTAATTTAAGGAAAAATAAAAGTAAAAATATATGATGAATTTACATAGAAAGTACTTACAAAACGTCCACCCGCGTCACTTTTATAAATATAGATAACAATGTACAATATCTCTTTTTAATTAGGGTAGGAGGGGGAGAGGCAACCTATATAGATATAGATAATAAAAAGTGAGGTAATCGATTCTATATTATAATCAATACATAAACTGATCCCTGACTTATATTTTTCTACCCCCAATTTTGTCTTTCGAAAAAATTTCAAGGTGTCGTTAGTGTTCTAACATTTTGATTTACATCTGAACACAACACTGGTGGAGCTAGACTGCAAAATGCAGGCGCTAAGTCAAATATATATATATATATATATATATATATATATATATATATATAAATGTATATGTATATGTAAATAAAATTTAGAGACACGAAAACGAATTCAGATTCTGTTAGTCAATTAAGTGCCACATGCGATACACGTTTGGGCGATCATGTGTCTTTCGATTTATGACTGACTAAACAGAAGATTTTCTCGAAGTAGATTGCCATTACTTTCTACGGTAGACTAGTTGCCAACCAAGGCTAAATAAAGGCTTCCAACAGAATTAGTATCAGTGTAGCCATACATTTTGCGCACTGCATTTGTTGAAGAACCTTTGCAGATACATTTATTCTAAACTAAAAACATTAATTGTTGATATCATTATCAGCACAGAGAAAATATGTCATTGAGTTATTTATGGCGAGATGCAAATAATTAGTATTGTATAATTTGTTAGAATTCTTTTTCTAAAGTGCACAATCTCCTTTTTTTTCTTCTTTTTCTCCTGTGAACAGCCTTCATTACTCAAGCAGTATTTGTTGCAAATTTAATATGGCGGTATAATGTTGTCGTCTGCACCTGCGAAACGTCAACCCACTGCAGTTATTTCAGAGTTAGTTTAATCGCTACCCAGCTCCTTGAAGTCGAATATTTACGTTTGATACAAAGAAAAAATTATTATTATTATTATTCTTCCCTTGATGCGGATGAAGATGGTGGGTTCCATTATCTCAGATGCGTGAGGAAATAATTTCGTTAAAGACGTTTCCTAAAACAGCACGACGGAAAGTAAAGTTGGAGTAAAATTAGAGGGTAATGAGAATGAGCAAACTAAAGCAGGGAAAAATAAGAGGTTTAAATTCAATTTGTTCCGACGAGAAATGATTACGATCAATAACGGTTCATTTATTGATCAGGTAAAAATAACGAGAAGATATGTTAGAAAAGATAATTAGGATTTTACAAGTCTTTTGTTATCGCTTCTCTACAGGTTATCCTTCATCGAGTATCTATTTGCAACCTAATGTTCTACTTAGGGAAAATCTATCTACCATATATCTGCCCATTTGACTGGAATCTGGTCAATAAATGCTGAAATGATTGATATACAAAAACTTAAGAAAAGTGGTGTCATATATTGTTCTGTGAAAAAGAAGTACACTCGCTGGTTTGGTAATACAAAGAGCAACATGATTTATGTCATTGTAGTAATGGAACCTGTAATACAGACGTTGAGGGATTTTAGCCTGCAATCAAATATATCTTTTTTTTTTACTAGTCTAATATCTTTGAATAAAGAGTCTTCGCTCATAGAAGAGATGGTCATCTGTTATTGTCAATTTCTTCAAATGATTGTTGTCAAAAACGTTTACTAATTTGATATACTAAATATACAAAGATATGTTTGAATGAGGCCTGCTTGCAATAACGGTGAGTCAAGCTGGTATTGAAGGTATTATTTAACTCTTGAAATAGAACTTAAGCTCCATTTTTTGCACAATTGCATTCTTATCGTGTCTGTAAGAACTTTGAGAGTCACACGACATGAAGCTGTGTAAAAAGTTGTGACCGCATATCTTAATTGGATAGGGTATAAAGAGACCCACTGACTCTTGCTAATTAATTTCTATCGCTTTTTCATGGATTAAAATGATTAATACATAAAAGACACCAATGCTTTTATACGAAGGATATTTTGCATAGGTTTTCCCAAGGAACAGATTAAACGAAATAAACAAAATATCTTTTACTTCAAAATCGATTCAAAAACCTTAGAGAAAAGTTGGCAAATCAATGTTTCAAACAACAGTTGTCATTGTTAGATATCTTGCTGATATCGTAGAATCACCGAGATTAAGCAAAGTAGTGCCTTGTCAGTACCTAAATGGGTAACCCGTTGAAAACACCACGTATTGTAAACATGTGTGTTTTGTGTGATAGTTAATAACACGGAATTTTTAAACAAAGAGCAGAAATCAAATATATTAGATTCGTTATATTCACTTACGCACAAATAACACTTGAAAGATATTGTTATATATCGCCGTACGACGACAAACAACGAGAACACGCATATATAAAAATATAAGGTTATATTTTTATTCCTGACGACGAACCCGTGTGGAACAGAGAATGGAAGAGTGAGAGCGCACATAGAATGGGTCGACGGGAGTGTAGTCTTGCCTGTGGTGTCTCTCTGCTTCCACTGGCCGTTCTCTGCTGGCGAATCCGTGTGTCGAGGTCTTTTTATAGTCTTCTAGAACCGGGACTTTTCCTTCCGGTTTTGCCTCGCCCACGCAACGCCTACGTAATTCCAAGAGACACCTGTTCTGTTTGCCTCCGTAGTCATTTCCGCCGCTGTCGGAAATAAGGTCAAACGAGCCCGACTCATAACCCTGCGACATCCGCTCCAGGCCCCGACAGGATGTATTTCTCAAACACCTGTCTTGTCGTTCGCCGACCCCTTCACCGACGGGAAACACCATCGATTGCATCAACCTTCCTCGGGTGGGGCCAGATTGCTATATTACAATATGAATACTCCTCATCTTCTCCCAGCTATGGTTTAAACATTAATATTTGTATCACTAAATCATTATTATTTGCAAAAGAAATAAACACATAATATTCTTACAATCTAAAATATATTTCTGGCTTTAAATAACCTGAAATTGATGGATAAGTCGCAGAAAACAAATCAATCTAACCATTGATATAATTGGGATTATTAAAACTTGAAGTGCGCTTTTCCATAAATGTACTGTTAAATGAATTAAAAAAATCTCCTCTGAGATATGTCTCGTTATTAGTATTAACCCCATCCTAATATTTTTATGACATTCTTTGACCAATTTAAGAAATAAAATCTCTCAAGATAGCGGACGAATTATTGGTTATGTAGGAAAAATAATGGTTAACCTTACACTTGATGAATATAGATTTGTACATTACTCAAAAAATTAGAGGAACACTTCGAAAACACATCAGATCTAAACTGGGAAAATGATCTTGAATATCTTTCCTGGTAATAAGTAGGTGATGTATTAGTAACAAAATGATGCAACATAATTTGATAGAAATGAAAATGATCAACCTATAGAGGGGGGAAATCAAAGACACCCCAAAAATAAAAGTGAAAACATGATGTAGCAGACTGGTCCATTTTGCCAAAATGTCATTTAGAAACTCAAAATGATTCTCAGTAGTTTGTGTAGCCCCCACGTGCTTGTACGCATGCCTGACAACGTCGGGTCATGCTTTTAATGAGACGACGGATGGTGTCCTGGTGGATCTCCTCCCAGATCTGAACCAAGGCATCATTGAGCTCTTAGACAGTCTGAAGTGCAACCTGGCGGTACCGGATGGACATAAACATAATTTTCCAGGGGTGTTCTATTGGGTTTAGGTCAGGTGAACATGGGGGCCAGTCAGGAACTGCCTGCATACTCTAGCCACATAAGGTCGGGCATTGTCGTGGATCAGGAGAAACCCTGGTCTCACTGCAGTGTAGGTTCTGACAATTGGTCCATGGATTTAATCCCGACACCTAATAGTAGTCAGTGCGCCATTATATAACCCGTAGAAGTCTGTGCGTCTATCCAGGGATATGCCTTCTCAAACCATGACTGACCTACCACCAAACCGGTCATGCTGAATGATGTTGCAGGCAGCATAACGTTCTCCATGGCATCTTCAAACCCTTTCACGTCTGTCGCATGTGCTCAGATTGAACCTGCTCTCATCGGTGAAGTGAACAGGGCGCCAGTGGTGTAGTTGCCAATTGTGATGATCTATCGCAAATGACAATCGAGCACTACGGTGGAGAGCAGTGAGCACAGAGCCCCAGCCAGTACGTCGAGCCCCCATGTTATCCTCGTGAAGCCTGTTTCTGATTGTTTGGTCAGAAACATTAACACCAGTGGCATGCTGGAGTTCATTTGGTAGGCCTCTGGCAGTGCTCATCCCGTTTTCCCTTGCAGAAAGGAGCAAATACCGATCCTGCTGCGGGTTAAATGATCTACGGCCCTGTCCAGCACTCCTGGAATAACTACCTGTCTCCTGGAATCTCATCCATGCTCTTAAGACTGTGCTGGGAGACACAGCATACCTTCTTGCAACGGCACGTACTGATGTGCCATCCTGGAGGAGTTGCACTACGCTGTAGCGTCCAGGTACCGCACCATGCTATCAAAAAAGATGTTGATCTAAGACAAATGAAAAACTACAGCAGTAGAAAGTCAGTCAGTAAAAAATCAGCCAGAAGAGATGAGCAGGGAAAATAAGTATCAGTGGCCTCACCCATTCCGGTTTTGGGCGTGTCTCATTGTTGCCCCTCTGTAGAACATGTTGCTGGTTTTATTAACAAACCTCTCTGCTACTTAAATGACCAGATTAATATCCTAAAGATTTGACTGATAGGTTGCAATACTCTGATTAAAAAATGTTCCTCTAATCTTTTTTCAGCTGCGTATTTAGGTTATTTACAAATTATTGTCCCTGCCTTTGTTTTTACCAAAACTTGTCGGCTGTTGCGAACCAAGGTATTCATCAGTTATATATCTATACGGGTAACTTGTATCATATTTAAAACTGTACACTTTTATTCTTAAGTATATACTGTTCTCGTTCAACTGCACATATCACTTATTTAGTACTTCTATATTATTGTTCACCGCATGTCGAGTGAGTGCAAGAACACACTGCCTGGCAAAAAGATTGAACTCACAGCTATCATGAATTGTGATCACAGTTGCATTTTTATCGTGTCTATAAGAACTTTGCGAGTCACAAGACATGAAGCTGTGTAAAAAGTTGTTACCGCATATCTTAATTGGATAGGGTACAAAGAGACCCACTGACTCTTGCTAATTAATTTGCTATCGCTTTTCATGGGCCAAAATGATTAACACTTAAGAGACACAAATGCTTTTATATGAAGGATATTTTGCTTAGATTTTCCAAGGAACAGATTAAAAGAAATAAACAAAATATCTTTTCCTTTTGTATTAAACAGGGATTTGTGGATATTCTAGTGGTGAAAAAATACATTACTGATATTGAGTTAATTAAAACGTTCGGTTGGCGTTAATCATAAATTAGCATTACAAGAATTATTAATGACCTACACCTTCAGGATGGTTCATTATTCATTATTCATTATTAATGAATTTTATGGAATACATAGTGAAGTGATTCCATCATGTTTCTTTTCATCGTTTTAGTCCAAGCAAGGCGGTACCGCCACTGATGCGCTGGGGGCTACATAAAAAAAGAGTGAAAGTTTAAGCAGAAGGACAGCAGAGAAAAAGAACCAGTTACAGGGGGTCTTGGAGAAAAAAACAAGAAAAGGGTAGGAATACCAGTGTGAAGAGAGTTGCGAGGGTAGAGTGAGAAAGAAAAAGAAGAAAGTACACGGGGTGATGAAGTGAGAAGAACTGGAGTCATAACTGGAGTGAATAAGAGCTTGGAATTGAGGTTGCATTTAAATTCTTGAAGATTTTAGCCGTCATGGAAGCAAGTTTCGGATAGTGGCTACCAATCACGGTTGGAATGTTTAGTCTACCTTACGAAAAAACTTGTAGATTAGTTGGTAATGAAAGCATGATTCAGTCTTTCTCACTGACATGTGTGAAAGTGTGTGCAATAGATTAGAACAAAAATTTAACTGAGCCAATTCGACTTTTGGTACTGAGAATGGTGTAGTTATTCGTAATGTTGCATTTATGGTTTGTCGATACTCAGCGTACTTTTTGACAACGCACATGATATTTCCTGTTACATTACCAGCAGGCCCTAGCGAGATTATTTTGAGAACCCTAGAAGCTATGCCCGGATTCTTCATCGGAGGCCACAATTTAAATAACCTAAGGTGCGCAGATGATACAGTGCTTATGGTAGACACAGAAAGGAAACTACAAGACCTCCTACAGAAGGTAACTGAAGAGTGACAAGAAAAGACTACAAATAAACTGCAAGAAAACTGAATGCATGGTCATCAGTAAAAAGGGCAGCCCAATATACCAAATACAGGTCGGGGATACTAAAATCAAGCAGGTACAGAAATTTAAATACCTAGGAAGTGTTCAAACAGAAAACGGAAAGTGCGACACAGAGATCCGAAGGCGAATTGGCATGGCGAAAGAAGCTTTCCAGAAGTTGAGTAAAGTATTAAGAAACAGGATAATTTCGCGAGAAATAACGAAGAGAGTACTGGATTGCTATGTGATGTCAGTTCTTCAATATGGTAGTGAATGCTGGACAATATCATCAAAGATAGGAAAGACTTGAAGCAACTGAAATGTGGTTCTACAGAAGGATGCTGCGGATACCATGGATCGAGTATGTGAGCAATTTTGAGGTTCTGAAATAATGGAAACGAAAAGAAAATTAATACTGAGCATCAGAAAGAGACAGCTGAAGTTCCTGGGACATATAATGAGGAAAGCGGGCTTGGAGAACTTGATACTAACAGTTTAGATAGATGGAAAAAGAGACAGGGGAAAACAGCGGATAACATATTTGAAGGACCTGAGCAGGTGGATGATGGAATGAGGGTTGCATGGTGTAACAGGAGAAGGCGGGTTAAGAGCCACCAGGGGTAGGAAGACGTGGAGGGCCATGATCGCCTACGTCCTGAGAGAATTGTGCACAAAGAAGTAGAAGGCCTTAGTTACATTTTCTGTAACTAAAGATCATTATATGCTAATGCATATTTGCGCTGCCATCTTTCTATCAAGTATGTTTCGGTTCGCTAGTCACCTGAGAGCTTTAAGAACTCTCCTTTTCACAAACACAAAAATGACATAGAAATTACTTTACAGTCAAAACATGAGAATAAAATAACAATACCGGCAAAATAGCATTCTTGAAAATGGCAAGTGAAGTTGCTGAAAGCGCTTAGAAAGTAAAAAATTATGGAACATTTTTACATCCCTTATCTTTATCAAAAAAGAATGTAAGAATACTGGAAGAATTAAATCAAAAATTAATTAAAAAACAACTCCTTTGTTAGTCATTTTAAATAAATATGCATATTATCCTACATCGATTGCAAGACTCAGTGTTTTATACGTCACACATTCATCAGTTGTATATTACAAACTGACCGTTTAGGAGATTATTCAATTGAATAGAGACTATGTATATACACATTGACCACTGTTTTATTATCCCTTGAAAAATATTTTTATACTTATGTATTTTTTTTTTTAATCATTTCACCCGAGCAAGGCGGAAACGCCACTGATGTGCAGGGGGTTACATAAATGTAAAAAGATTAATTAGAAAAGAGTGAGGAGTACAAGCTAGTTAGAAAGGAACAATAGAAAGCTGTGAAAGCAGGTACGATGACAGATACATAGGTGGAGAGAAAGGGAAGGTCATACAGGGGAGGGGAGAGAGCTAGAGACCAGTGGTTAGTAGTGTATAATCCCTTACTTATATGCGTTAATTCACATAACTATATATATGTATATATTTGTGCTTGTAAAAATTTCAGATAGAATAAAAACACAATATAAAAAAAAACAAAAAGAAAACTTTTCTTTAATAACGTATTTCGTCATCTGAGTGACTTTATCACAATAAACATAATGATTTTATCTTGTGATGAGTATTTATATACAAAAGTAAAGAAGTTATTGGTTTTGCAAATTTTATAGTATGGGTTGCTCATGAACCTTCATCAGGTCAGCAAAAATGTTAGGCAACTGAATGAACGTGGAGTTTCATTTATTAGGCATTAACTTGCCCGAATTTTCAGCCTACCTGATGAATATTTATAAGACCAAAGGCTATTGAGAAACTAATTGATATTCTTCTTTTCTATATAAATCGTTATCCCAAAACTAGTTAGCAAATAGATCCCACCCTTTTACAGTGAAACCGATAAAATGCAGCCCTAACTTCTACTCCAACAGTTTCTTTCCTCGCACTTCCCGACTGTGGAATTCTCTTCCAAACGATTGCTTCCCGACGGCTACAATCTCCAGGAGTTTAAATGTAAGGTCAATACACACCTCCTAACACACTAACCTGCTCCCATTCTATCAAGCACTCTTTCCATCTGCCCAACCCTCATCCTCGCTATACTTACTCATCTGCCACCTTCCTCCTGACATTCCCTATGTCTAACCACTCCTTCTCTTTACCTTCCCCTATGTAGCCCCATGCGCAATAGTGGCAGTGGAATGCCTTGCTTGGGGTGAGATGATTAAAAAAAAAAATCCTTTCATTTACAATCTAAAAATGTCCTTCAGATGACGAAACCTGTCGGCTAAGATGAGTTTTTCATTTTCTCTTTTTTCAAATATACACTCCTAGTCAAAATCATAAGACCAGATACAAAGGAGTTAAAAAATATAAAATACTCTTTCTTTACTCAAAATATATTTGCGAAGAATTTACATTTAATTATAAAATATAGTTTATTAACAACTAAGTGAAAATTTTAAGATTTTAATTGAATGATTTAAAGAAACATTGAAAATTATTTTTTTGATTGGTCATAAAGATGCGTAAAAAAAACTTACTGGACAAAAATTTTAGAACTAATCTTTGTGATCATAGTTTCAGGCGTGTAGACATCTAAGCTTATTTGCAGCATTAAATCTTCAATTTTAAAATGGCTAATGGTAAAATTTGAAGAATGTTCGAACAAAGTAGTATTGTTTAAAATGTAAAGGAGTGGTCTTTTGCAACGAGTCAGTGCAAATGTAGCAGAACTGTCATTGCTAACTTCATTAAAAATCTGGATGCGTACCTAAACTTATTTATAAATAGACCTTTGTCTCTGTGTGTGTGTGTGTGTGTGTGTGTGTGTGTGTGTGTGTGTGTGTGTGTGTGTGTGTGTGTGTGTCCGTTACCTATAGATTCTGAAACGACTGAACAGATTTTCTTGAAAATTTAAACAGCTATACCATAATCGTCTGCGAGTGTTCTTAGCTAGGTTTGTGTCGATGTACCTCGATAAATATCGAAAATCGATAATCGAAAAATCGGGTTATAGAAGGAGTAGTTCGATTTTAATCAAATTTGATACACTCATAGACAAAGACATAAGAAACGATATTTAGAAGTTTCAAGGTTGCAGTTCTTACAATAGTGCAGAAAATCGATAATATATATATATATATATATATATATATATATATATATATATATAAGGCAAGATGTTTGTGTGTCTGTCTGTATGTCCTTTATACAAATCCACAATTTATATCCGATTCTCACCAAACTTCACACAAATATTCTTTAGGCTGAGTCGTAGCTCCAGGACCATGGATTAGTGTTAAAGCTTTCATTACACCCGAGCAACGCCAGGCTATGCTGCTAGAGCCTTAAAAAAAAACAAGCTGTAAAATTCCACCGTCTCTAGACAGACGCATTAGGCGAGAAGTTAAGGGAGATTCAACATCAAATCAGCTCAGAGTGAATCAGCCTCTGAAGGAAGCTCTCAAACAATTAGACGTCATTTCCATAGAAAAGGTTTTAAGACTACGAAACGGCCGCAAAGGTCTCGCCTTCTTCCTCGACATTTTAATGCTTCTAAAACGAAGCTACTCTCAATTAACCATCATAGACAACTACACCTACCTCCCATTAGCATGGACCAGGCTTGCCTCCCAGAGAGTAAAGCACTACGCCTCCTTGGTCTCAACCTTTCAGCAGACCTCAAGTGGAATGACTATATCGAATACGCTGCTATGAAAGTCGGTTCTCTGTGCAGAGCCCGGAGTTTTTTTCCGTCTGAATCTATCCTGCACATTTATAAATCTACCATCCGCCCGTGCATTGAATACTGTTGCCATATCTGGTCGGGTGCTCCTGCTATTCTCCTTGGGCTTCTCGACAAGTTTCAGAGGAGGGTCTGTAATGTGATCGATACTGACTTGGCAGACCGCCTGCAGTCTCTCTCTCATCGGCGCGACGTGGCTCCTCTGTGTCTCTTTTATAAATACTTTCACGGCTTCTGCTCCGATGAACTTAGAACACTGGTGCCCCCTATGTTCGAATTTACACGAGATACTAGATTAGAAAGTAGATCCCACCCTTTTACAGCGAAACCGATAAAATCCAACCGCATTTTCTCTCCAACAGTTTCTTTTCTCGCACTTCCCGACTGTGGAATTCCCTTCCACATGACTGCTTCCCCGACGGCTACAATCTCCAGGAGTTTAAATGTAAGGTCAATAGACACCTCCTAACACACTAACTCCCTTCCATTCTTTCAAACACTCTTCCCATCCTCCCAACTATCTATCACCTCGCTTCTGACATTTCCTATATCTAACCACTCTTTCTATTTACCTTCCCCCATGTAGCCCCAAGCGCAATAGTGGCAGTGGAATGCCTTGCTTGGGGTGAAACGATTAAAAAAAAACATAAAACCTCCCATTTCCAATTCCCTCTGATAACGAGGGATATAGATAAATAGAAGAAAAAATTGTTTTCAGAGGAGAAGAAATTCACCTTTGATGTCCTAGACGGTTTTTAGCTTAACCCGTACAAGTTTTTCTCAACACGGAACAGTGGAGGTGGATCAGTTATGGACTGGGGATCATTTTTGGTACAATAGAAAACTTGAGTTACAGGAGGTAAAAGGTCGTTAAAAAGCTGCTAGTTACATTGATATGTTAAAAACTGTATCACAAATTACTGACAACCCTCCTCTATGTAAAGAAAACTGAATTTTCCAGCAGAAAAAGGCTGCAATCTAGAACGGTCGAAAGTCAAAAGGAATTTTATATAAAATGGCTTGTATATTTTGAGACATCCATGTTGATCTTTATATCTAAACCAAATCGGGAATGTTTGCAGGTGAATGACAAAGAATATCTCTAAACATGAATCGCTATTTGAACTGTGGATGCCCTCATACTGCAATTTATGCATCCTGGGATAGCATCACAAGAAGCCTCATGCAGACATTAATATTGAGAACGCCAAATCAAATTTTCGAATTTCCAAAAATGAAGTATATACTGAACATGAAATTGTCATTGTGATATATTTGACCTGTATTTTATATTTTTCGTTACATGGTCTTAGCTTTATTACCAAAGTCTTAACAAATATTTTTTTCAATGTTTGTTTAAATTAATCTGTTAAAAGTTTAATTTTTCACATTTTTGTTGATAAACGACATTTTCTAAATAAATGTTTATTAAAGTTACGGTATTTTATATTTATTTAAAAAAAACCTTTTGTATGTGGTCTTAAGATTTTGTCCAGAAGTATATATATATATATATATATATATATATATATATATATATATATATATATATACATACATAAATCATTTAGGGTATAACTTTTATTTCACTTGAATTTGAATAAATAAAATTTTCGTTTCGCCGTCGCTGAAGAAGCAAGGATTTCCTAGTAGAAATGGCTATTCAACGGATATAAATATCGAAATTTGTGTTTTATTTTTTATATTTGGCTCTGTTATAAGAATATAATATTAGCATTGAGTCCTCCAACTTGATCAGTTTTAATATTAATGAAATTAATATTAATTAGGATCGGGTTTTTGGGATTTACCTATCTGATAATCCTTTTGGATTTAAAATATAATATATATATATATATATATATATATATATATATATTCTGAACATATATTGTCAGATATAACAAACATTAAATGTTAATTATGTTTAATCCTGAACCGTTCTAAACATAGTATTTTGGCTTTAATTTCAGGTAAAAATAAGGAACAAATTGTCCACCATTTGGATATTTTTTAATATGCTAGTTCTAGGCTTTCCGTTCACATGATCCATCTTCAAAGATGTTACAGGGACGTTAACTTAAAGACACCCACCATCAAATATGATATTATCTTGTGTTGATAAAAAACATTGCTATGCAACGGTAACAGTCACTGAATAGCAGATGCAGGTTGCAAATTTGTAATGCGATTCTATGATGTCACACCACGTGAGTGACCAAAATGTTAAGAGAACCACATGTCTAAATGTGATGTAATGTGTTGTGACGAGATTGAAATGTGATTTTATAAGTTGTGTGTTGGCTTGATTTAATGTAGATGGTCTCCACTAGAGGAAAGTTCTTTTACTGTGTGTATGTGTGAGTATTATTGTGTTATCGACTAAAATTTGTCTAATATTACTTACATGACTATGTTTTTCTAAAAATGTTCTTTAATTGAAGTATTATCAGAAAGGCGGCAGGTAAGTCTACGGGAGAGCGTGGTTGTAGTAAAACCAATATATGTAGTGGGATTATTATTCGTACCAGAAATAGAATCACTGTATGGGCATGTAATCTGATACACTACATTGGTTTTAGTAGAGGATTTAGTTGTATGGCTATAAGCTAATTAGCGACTGTCAGGTGAAGTGTTTCAATTTTTTTATAATATATGATGAGCTTAATTTGTTTTATATAATAAATTGGTTTAACATTACCTATTATGTTTTTGAGTGCTGTTTCTTCATGTTTGTAATTAGTATGCATTTGGTTGCAATGTTATAAGTTAGTAGGGTTCTGTTTATATTGACATACAGTATTATTATCAATATTATGAAAATTGTTAGCGTTATTATTAAGTTTATTGAGATACATTGTAATTTAGTAATCAATGACGGAGTTAGGAAGTCTATTATTGACAAGTGTTTGCTTAATTATGTGTAATACTTTATAGAGTATAGCTTTGGAAGAAGATATCAATTGTGTGCGTTGAATTAAGTTTTTTTTTACATAACAGCAAGCTTAGAACCAGTATAATAAAAATATTCAAATGCTGGAATTTTGTCTTTATTTTCACCTGAAATTAAAGCCAAAATACGATGTTTACAATGACTGATGGAACATAATAGACATTCATTGTCTGTTCTATTTAACAATATATGTTTTGAAAACTATCTGCTGGTTCGATACACTTAATATATACTAGCAGTATAGCCCGGCGTTGCTCGGGTGTAATGAAAGCTTTAAAACTAATCCATGGTCCTGGAGCTCAGACCCTTTGGACGTTGGCACGAAAGTCTAAAAAACAATAGTTGTTTCCAGTTAAAGCGAAACCATAGACTGAAAAAAAAAAATGAATGGATGTAAGTCAGATTTTGATTTCCTGGTATCGATATCAAATTTTCTGCACTATTGTAAGAACTGCAACCTTGAAACTTCTGAATATCGTTTCTTATGTCTTTTTCTATGAGTGTATCAAATTTGATTAAAATCGGACAACTCCTCCTATAACCCGATTTTTTTGATTATCGATTTTCGATATTTATCAGGAGTACCCTGACACAAAACCTAGCTATGAACACTCACAGACGCTTATAGTACAACTGTGTAAATATTCAAGAAAATTGGTTCAGCCGTTTCAGAGTCTATAGGTAACGGACACACACGCACACAGACACACACAGAGAGAGGCAAAGTTCCATTTATAAATAAGTTTAGATATATATGTGTTTGTGTGTGTATGTTTGTGTGTGTAAGGGAACGTGTGTGTGTGTGTGTGTGTGTGTGTGTGTGTGTGTGTGTGTGTGTGTGTGTGTGTGTGTGTGAACTTCTTCAAAAACTGTAGTGCTTTTTAACACTCACCACATGTTCCCTCCAGCCACGAAAAATGGTATGTATAGCATTCGAAACAAACGGGTGCTCGGTTAAATCTCTTTATTTTCTAAAATATTTTTGCAAAGATTTTTGACTCAAATCCAATGTATACACGCGAAACCCTGTGAAGTAGGGAGATGATTAATCTTTTGTGAATTTGATTTGTGTGAAATATAACGAAAGTTCCTAAAACTTACAGGTTTTATCCAGGATTATCGGAAGTTGGATTTGGGGAAAAATAAAAGTATACCTTTTGCATATTTAAATAGATTTCTTTAACAGAACAGAATAACAGGAATTGGTAGAAGTTAATGTTTAATGAGAAAGAGTATTAAAAGTTTAAGAGTATCAAGTGTTCGTAGTAGTAACTTATGTGGATGTAGGCAGGAAGGTATGTATGTATGTATGTATGTATGTATGAGTGTTTATTGTTTGGTAGGATTGTCTTTGAATTTATCACTCAGGGTGAATGGTGAAAAGGAAGGCGGTGAAAGAGTAAGAGAGGGGTAATAATAATGATTGATTGACGTTTTTAAAGGCACGTGTTAATTACAGTCGTCTCCTTTCTCTCTGGTAGCAGTCGACCTTGCTTCATTTTTTATTTCGTTTGTAGAAAAAATCATTTGGGAATGCGCTCCCAAATGTGATTTTGGTCTTTCCATCAATCGACCAACAAAGAGTTCGTAAAAAGAATTTGTCTCTGATAATTAATGATTATTTGAATTTTGTTTTTAAATATTTCCCAGTTTTCTTTTGGTCGAAAAACATTTCGCACCGAGGTGTGAAATTCAACGAGTTTTGTGTGTACTAAACAACGTTTGTAATTTCGAGTAAATTCCCTTATTTCTAACAATGAATCAGTGATTAGCATTTAAATTCTTAAATTTAGAACTTGTTTTAGACGCTACAACCACGTCGTTGTGGATCCGAGCGAGGAACCACACATAATGATGAACAACAAAAAAGATATTTGAGATAGAAAAATAGGTTATATTGAACGTACATGTACAAACAGGAATAGAGGTTATTAATCCAGAAATACGATTAGTAAATATATTTATATATACAAATCTTGAAGTGAAGCAGTGTGGAAACAGTATATACGTGTAATATTATTCTGGTTAAGTGGAGTTTAGAGGTACTATGCCTACTGACGCGGTATTCTCTGTGTAACTTCGGTATCGGTCGGTAATTTACGGATCAGTCCCGATGTATTTCCCGGATATCTACGTTCTCATTATGGCAGGAATAAATGCATACTCAAGTCGAGCCCATTATCATAGAAAAAGGGGTGGTCTCACAACACATTTTAAAAACATTGGGTTATTGAACAGGTGAAGAGGCTTATCCCTTGTTCCCTGTTTAGGATGTGGTTTCCGGCTTTCCCTTTAACAATTTTTTTTTCTTCAATTGGAGTAGATAGACTAAACTATCGACGATTTCCCACTCCACCCACGTCTATTGAACAGGTTAAGAGGCTCATCCCATGTTCCCTGTCTAGGATGTGGTTTCCGGATTTCTCTTTTCCAATGTTTTCACTCTTACGTAGATCCTGAGCATCAGTGGCGTTACCGCCTTGCTCGGGGTGATATGATAAAAATAAAACATTTGGAAGAAATGGATCTTCTGTTAAGTATCTGAACATTTTTCAACTTCTTACTGAAATTTTTGAAGATTAATCTGTAGATTCACCTACATCGTACGTTCAAAAGAAATTGTATTTCGTTTATCAATCATTTACAGTGAACCTGTTAATACATGGTAATTTAATGCAGCAATGGAAATAATTCTTTTTCATTTGTTAGACATTTAAAGATTTTTTTCTGTTCATTGAAATTTATGTTTAATGACATAGCATGAATTTCTAATGGATGAAGCAAAGGGTAAAGGTTCAAGCAATGCATTGGGAGTTTCTATTCCTGGTAGAGAGATCTCAGTGGATTCATCGTCGCTCGGCAATTCCGAAAGCAAATTCAGGATAAATTTATTTTCTTGTAATGAAAGTTCCAATCATTTCGCGATCGGTAGAAATGGAATGTGAAACCGCCAATTATGGTCTCTACTTTCTACGCTCTAATTTTAACTATGATTTAGATTGCAAAACCGATAATAGTAATAAAATGATACTCTTAGATATTTTAATCTTTATTTTGATAAACAACTGTTGTATTATGTATGCGACGCCATTATCAAATTTTCATATAAATTGGTTTTCGAATTGTAAAGATTTATTGTTGGGGATTCCTAGTGTTTTGATATTGAAAATCTGTCAAGTAATTGTGGTCGATATAGTTCAGAATAATGAGTAGAGCATGTTTTTAGTGTGATTGTTCGTAAAAAAGAAAGGCAAAAATATGGTTTCTATACATTAGTGTACATTGGTGTATTATAGAAGTTAGAATATTTTCCTAAACGAGACGAATTTGTAAAGATAAAATGAATCAAAGTGAGTCGAAAACATTAATAAGGAAATAGATAAGAATATTATACAAAAAAATAAAAAATATTAAATACCTTAATAACAAAGAATATTAAATAATGATTTTGAAGTATTTTTCTTTCTTAGTCTACGAATAGATTTATATACAACAATATATTATTTCCAAACACCCGAAATATAAAAAAAAAGATGATACGCAAAAATAATTTATGGATGCACAAAAGAACAATGATTTTAATATATGAGCTTGATTGATATAAGAATAATGAAAGTTAAAATAATACATAACAAAAAAACTTCGTTTCATTCGTGTACATCTTAAATTTTTTTAATTTAATATTTCGATTTCAGATTATTATTATTTTCTGTTTCTGTAGATTAATGTTTAATTTTTATGCAAAATGTATTTCTATTTATTTATTTAAATTCAAATATTACCCAGAGTTCTGTTTCCCCTGCTTTTCCTGCGTCTCGACTAAAAGGGTCATGGAAGATCCCCAACAAATACTGAAAAAAGGTTTGTCTTTGAGAAATTACGGCAAGGCAAAGATAATTTTCCAACTTTCTGTCTACTGGGTACGAAATAGTTTCCTCTTACCTAGGTAACTCCAATCATTTTCGATACCTCAATTTAAATTTAATTTTTAAAAATAAAAATAATTTTTTGAAGCTTTAATTTTAGCTTTAATTGAAAGCTAAGAGATTGAAGTAGTTTAAACTTTCAAAAAATAAAAATAAATTTATATGTTGTCGAGAATATAAATTGATATTTTTCTCTTTACAAAAGTTTACAGTCTACAAGGTTCAAGAACCACTCGAGGTATAATTATACTGAAATACTTTGTTGGTTAAGTAGTAAGACTAAGAGGTATGAGTAACTGTTTATGAGAATATGTTGAATAGATACAGCTTAGCTTAGACTTGAACATTTTTAAAATTTTCAGTTGTCAAGGAAGGATACTCTTGGGGGTTGAAGGTACAAAATATAGAAGTGATATGTTCGTTCAACTTTAGGTCGATTGAACAATTGAGGCCAAAGAGACGCAATTTGAAGAAAATCTTGAATCAGACATGCTCATGACTGGAAGAAAAGCGGGAAAAATACTGTCCTTTTGGAGCCAGTCAGTTAAGTGCCAAACGTGATAAACGCTTAAGCGATCATGTCTCGAAAGAGACATGACTGACTGGGCGGAAGATTATCCCGCAGTAGGTTGCCATTGCTTCTTTCTGCGGTAGACTGGTTGCCGACCAAGGCTATAGAACCCAATCTGTCCTGTTACTTGAATCATAGCTAAAAAGTGAAGAGATGGATTATATTATTAAGTAGTAATTAGTGGGGGATCAGTTTATTACTTCAAAACAATATAAAACTGATCCCCCAATTTATGCCCTATAGAAGCCTATTTCAGTCAGTCCATTAAGTGCCATACGTGATACACGATTTGGGCGATCATATTTTGAAAAGTGACATGACTGACTGGGCAGAAGATTATCCCGTAGTAGTTTGCCATTACTTTCTGCGGTAGACTGGTTGCCTGCCAAGTCTATAGAACCCAATCTGTGCTGTTATTTGACTCATAGCTAGAGAGGGAATAGATGTATTATATTATTAAGTAGTAATAGGTGAGGGATCAGTTTATTACTTCATAACAATATAAAACTGATACCCCACTTTTTGCCCAGTGGAAGCCTTAATCATGATTTCAACTATTATATTCAGTCAGTCAGTTAAGTGCCAAACGTGTCTGGGCAGAATATTATCCCGCAGTAGGTTGCCAATGTTTTTTTGCCATATACTGGTTGCCTGCTAAGGCTATAGAACCCACTCTGTCCTTTTACTTAACCTATAACTGGAGGGAAGACACGGATTGATACCTTTCCCAAGGGTATTTGTGCTTAAGTGAATGCAATCAATTCAACTGGAATTTGAACTCGGCTCCACGATTTCTCGTTCCAAGCTGATATCTACTGCACCACAACGCACATCCTCTTGTGGAGTAATGATCATTTAAATACTATTACCACGTCTGAAGTACCAGCAGCTCATTATAAACATTCGGTACATCCAATTTGTCAAAAGACTAAAATTTGGTCCCTTTCTAATTTTTATTTTGTTTTTTTTATAAGCGTTTCACACCGAGCAAGGCATGTCACTGCCACTACTGCGCAGGGGGATACGTAGAGTGGAGAAAGGATGATTAAATATAGGAAATGTCAGAGGGTGGGTGATAGGCGGGTAAGGATACCGAGAATGAGGGTTGGGTAGATGAGAGTGTTCTGAGAATAATTGGGAGTTAGTGTGATAGGAGGTGTCTATTGACCCTACATTTAAACACCTGGAGATTGTAACTATCGGGAACGCAGACTTGTGGAAGGGAGTTCCACAGGCGGGAAGCGCGAGAAAAGAAGCTGTTGGAGTAGAATTTACGGTTACATTTTATTTGTTTAACTGTAAAAGGGTGGGACCTAGTTGTTAATCTAGTATCTCGTGTAAATTCGTGCTTAGGCGGCACCAGTGATCTAAGTTCATCGGAGCAGTAGCCATGAAAGTACTTGTAGAAGAGAAAAAGAATACGTGTGTGTTTCCGTATCAAGATAGCACTTTATAATTACTCATTTTACCACACACAACATTATCTCACTACAAACATTATCTCACTACAAACATTATCTCACTACAACATTATCTCACTACAAACATTATCTCACTACAACATTATCTCACTACAAACATTATCTCACTACAACATTATCTCACTACAAACATTATTTAACTACAACATTATCTCACTACAACATTATCTCACTACAACATTATCTCACTACAAACATTATCTCACGACAAACATTATCTCACTACAAACATTATCTCACTACAACATTATCTCACTACAACATTATCTCACTACAAACATTATCTCACTACAACATTATCTCACTACAAACATTATCTCACTACAAACATTATCTCACTACAACATTATCTCACTACAAGAATATCTCACTACAACATTATCTCACTACAAACATTATCTCACTACAACATTATCTCACTACAAACATTATCTCACTACAACATTATCTCACTACAAACATTATCTCACTACAAACATTATCTCACTACAAACATTATCTCACTACAACATTATCTCACTACAAACATTATCTCACTACAAACATTATCTCACTACAACATTATCTCACTACAAACATTATCTCACTACAACATTATCTCACTACAAACATTATCTCACTACAAACATTATCTCACTACAAACATTATCTCACTACAACATTATCTCACTCCAAACATTATCTCACTACAACATTATCTCACTACAAACATTATCTCACTACAACATTATCTCACTACAAACATTATCTCACTACAACATTATCTCACTACAACATTATCTCACTACAAACATTATCTCACTACAACATTATCTCACTACAAACATTATCTCACTACAACATTATCTCACTACAAACATTATCTCACTACAACATTATCTCACTACAAACATTATCTCACTACAACATTATCTCACTACAAACATTATCTCACTACAACATTATCTCACTACAACATTATCTCACTACAAACATTATCTCACTACAACATTATCTCACTACAAACATTATCTCACTACAAACATTATCTCACTACAACATTATCTCACTACAAACATTATCTCACTACAACATTATCTCACTACAAACATTATCTCACTACAAACATTATCTCACTACAACATTATCTCACTACAAACATTATCTCACTACAAACATTATCTCACTACAAACATTATCTCACTACAACATTATCTCACTACAAACATTATCTCACTACAACATTATCTCACTACAAACATTATCTCACTACAACATTATCTCACTACAAACATTATCTCACTACAACATTATCTCACTACAAACATTATCTCACGACACTCTTTACAGTTAATATATTTATACATTAAGTCATCCAAAGGAATGTGATAATGTCATTAAGATGCAAAGAGCTACGGGGAGTGGGACAGAGTAAAAAATATTTCGAAATATTTAAATAACAAAGAATAAAGCTTCTCACCTGTTTAAAACAAGAAAAAAATAACAAACTAGAAGTTGGTTGGTTGGTTATTTTGTTTTTATGGCAAATCAACCTCAGCGGGTCATTTATTGCCAACTAAACTTTATTTATTTATTGCTGGTAATACCCTTTTCTTTTTCAACAATTTATTGTTGTTTTTATGTAAGTTTTGTGTCTAGTAATACATTTTTCTTTTCGAGCATCACGATTCATTGGGATTTGTTTTTAAGGGCAGGGTCCCCAAGTCCTACCCTTGTTATTTAACCCATAACTGAAGGGAAGGGACAGATTAATACCTTTCCCAAGGGTACCAGTGCTAAAGTAAATGCAGGGTATTCAACTGGAATTCGAATTCTGCTCACCGATTTCTCTTTCCGAGTCGATATCCACTGCACCACAACGCACATCCGTCACTATACGTTTATATCACCTGGTATTCCCAAGCGGTCACCGATCTAAGTAATGACCAGGCTCAACTTCGGTGATCGAGCAAGAACCGTATTGAACGTGAAACTAGAAGTGAATGAACTGTTCGATAGGCGTACGAATCTCCTTTCTATTGAAGAACAAATTAAAAATAAATAGTAAATTAAATTTCTGAGATTAGGTGGAGATGTTAGACGTATAGAGCCATACTATATTTTTAATATACATATAGAGCCATACTATATTTCTGAAAGAAACGGAAAGTCGCCATAAATTGTCTACAAATGATAATCCTCTATTTCCCGTTCAAAAGGAGAAGTATGAATCCGCCGATAATCGGATTTATCTATTTTTGTTGAGAAAAAAATTGAAATAAAATAAATAAATCTTAAATAAAATTTCGAATTTTGGTCAGCTATGTTAAAATTATAGATATTTTGGCATCATTTTATTTTTCCTGCATATAAACCTCAATAGGTTATTTAATGACGAGAATATATATCGGACTAGCAGTATAGCCCGGCATTGCTCGGGTGTAATTAAAGCTTTTAAACTACTCTATGATCTTGGAGCTCAGACTCAGCCTAAAGAATATTTGTGTGAAGTTTGGTGAGAATTGGATAAAAATTGTGGATTTGTATAAAGGACATACAGACAGATGAACAGACACATACACAAACATCTTACCTTTTATATATATTATCGATTTTCTGCACTTTTGTAAGAACTGCAAACTTTAAACTTCTGAATATCGTTTCTTATGTCTCTGTCTATGAGTGTATCAAATTTGATTAAAATCGGACAACTCCTTCTATAACCCGATTTTTTCGATTATCGATTTTCGATATTTATCGGGGGTACCTCGACACAAAACCTAGCTATGAACACTCGCAGACGCTTATAATACAACTGGGTAAATTTTCAAGAAAATCGGTTCAGCCATTTCGGAGTCTATAGGTAACGGACATACACACACACATTTGATTAATATTTATCAGGAAACACCACAATGTATCTATATAAGCGTAACTCAATCACAAGATAATCGAAGAAGATGAAGAATGTGATTTATTTACAATAGAAGAGGATGTTGTTCCTGAACCGAAAAGTATATCGATATTGTTCTTGGCACGTTCGAGCAATCATGTCTCAAAAAACACTTTACGGACTGGGCAGAATATTTTCCATCAGTTGGCATAAATTTGTGAGGTCCACTGGTTCTCAACGAAGGGTAAAGAACCCAATCTGTGTTCTTATTTGACGAATTAATACCTATTCCCATAGGTATTTGCGCGTAAGTTAATGCAACATATTCAATCGAGAATCGAACTCCCCTCCAAGTGCAGTGGATATCAAAATCGATATCCACTGCACCACAACGCACACCGTGTGATCTTATTATTTGATATTTGCTGTGTATTTTCTAAAAATATTTCGGCCCTTTTTCTCTTCACGCACAGTCGAAAATAATTTATTGAGGCGTAATTAGGAGAAACCTTCCGTTTTTTTATCCGTGCATTTGAGTATAATCGAAATACCGAGAAGAAAATATTTTATAAATGGATAAAGATCATATTACATAATGAAGAGTCGTTTTCTTTTTAATATTTATCGTTAGCTAATAATACTAAGGCTGGATTCACTCCAGCAAAAAGTGGAAATAAGAAAGAGCAGGAAATAAGGATATTATGACCACCATCGGCGTGGGAGAAGAATTAAAGGCTAATAATAAAAGGAGCTTTCCATCAGAGGCCCTGCTATATTGGCAACGATAACACTCTGTTCTGATAATAGAAACAGACACGAGGTCATCAGATATGTAGGGACTGGAAATTTTCTTGGTGTGTTTTCGCCAATAATATCTATCTATCTATCTATCTATCTATCTATCTATCTATGTTAATTCAAAACGTAAAGAAAAATGCTGTTGGAAGAGAAAAAACGCAAAGAGACAACTTACACGTGATCAGGTAAAGTGTGAAAGATCCTCGGTAGACATTATTCATTTTGTATCAATTAATTTGCGCAAAGGTGTTTCTCTGTTCATATCTATCTATCTATCTATCTATCTATCTATCTATCTATCTATATATATATATATATATATATATGTCAGTCCAAAACGCAAAGAAAAATGCTGTTGGAATATATATATATATATATATATATATATATATATATATATAATAACTTAAATAATTAAATGTACATATGAGAAGGGTGTACAAATTTGTAGTATTATTATTCAGATGTTAATAAAACTGTGCTCAATATATGAACAGAACTGTATTATATATATATATATATATATATATATATATATATATATATATATATTGATTGATTGATTGATTGATTGATTGATTGATTACTTAGGTTTTGGTCATAATAAAATTAGACCATTGCACATTTGTATTAAAAAGTGTTCAATAAAATTATATTGCAGAACTTTTGCATATTTTCATTTGAAACAAGTTATTACGCAACCTAGGTTTTTACCATAAGTGGTGTCTTCAAGTAATTAGCAATATTACCAATCGCCTGAAAATACCACTCATGGTAGAAACCTAGGTCCCGTAATAATTCGTTTATAAATGGAATATATATATATATATATATATATATATATATAAAGACGAAATTGTAACGATACTTGTTTCGAAAAACCTTCCACAAATCTACAAAGAAGGGAAAAAATGGTTTAAAAAAAAGAAAGTGCTAAGTACATGAACCTCAGTCAAAAGTGTTCAGACCGACCGTAGCCCAAAGAAAAACGAGTAAATCAACTAACAAAAAGTGCTCAATACTTAGGTAGAGCGAAATAAGTAAAAAACACCTACTGAGCCAGACAGACCTGCCGACGTTTCACCTAAAAATTTATAATATTTAATTCCGATGATCATCGAGTGAACTTAAATTCAAATCTATCAAACTGTCAGTTTGAAATATGAACCTAATGATTGCATAAAGCATGAAACGTGTCGTACCATATAGGTGTGATAATATGTATGTTTATTAATATATATATATATATGTATATATCTTAAATTTTTCAATATATATAGATATGATAAGTATTGCTATAATCACACATCAGTATACTTCATAACAATATAAAAATGATCTCGCACTTTATATTCAGTAGAAGCCTTAATCATATTTCCAAATATTTATTACTTCATAACAATATAATATTATTATTATATTATAAATATAATATTATATTGAGTCAGACAGTTAAGTGCCATACGTGATACACGGTAGAGGGAGAACAGATGTATTATATTATTAAACAGAAGTTAGTGGGGAATCAGTTTATTACTTCATAGCAATATAACACTGATCCCCCACTTTATGTCTTTCAGAAGCCTTAATCATATTTCCAAATATTTATATTGAGTCAGACAGTTAAGTGCCATACGTGATACACGGTAGAGGGAGAACAGATGTATTATATTATTAAACAGAAGTTAGTGGGGGATCAATTTATTACTTCATAACAATATAACATTGATCCCCCACTTTATGTCTTTCAGAAGCCTTAATCATATTTCCAAATATTATATTGAGTCAGTTAGTTAAGTGCCATACGTGATACACGGTAGAGGGAGAACAGATGTAGTATATTATTAAATAGAAATTAGTGGGGGATCAGTTTATTACTTCATAACAATATAAAAATGATCCCCAACTTTATGTTCAGTAGAAGCCTTAATCATATTTCCAAATATTATATTCAGTCAGTCAGTGAAGTGCCATACCTAATAGACGCTTTGGGCGATCATGTCTCGAAAGAGACATGACTGGGCAGAATATTATCGCACAGTAGGTTGCCGTTGCTTTCTGCGGTAGACTGGTTGCCAGCCAAGGCTATAAAACCCGATCTGTCCTGTTATTTGACTCATAGCTAGAGGGGAAAGAGCTGTATTATATTATTAAGTAGATATTAATGAGTGATCAGTTTATTACTTCATAACAGGAGAAAACCGAAACCTCAATTTATGTCCAGTCGAAATTTTAATTATGTTTCCAATTATTATATTTAGTCAGTCAGTTAAGTGCCATACGTGATACACACTTTGGGCGATCACGTCTCTTTCGAGACATGATTGAGTGAGTAGGCGATAATCTGAGTCGATATTCACAGAACCACAAGGCAAATCGATCAATACAACGTGAATGCCTTTGTTGTGCATTTTAAATACTTAGTAATCTCACAAAATTAAGAAATGAAAGAATATTATATTAATTTTTTTTTTTTAATCATATCACCCCAAGCAAGGCGGTAATGCCACTGAAGCGCAGGGGGCTACATAAGAATTGAGGATGAGGAAGTGGGGAAAAAAATGAAAGAAAAGAGTGAAAAGATTGGAAAAGAGAAAGCCGGAAACCACATCCTAAACAGGGAACAAGGGATGAGACTCTACACCTGTTCAATAGACGTGGGTGGAGTGTGAACCGGGCGATAGTTTAGTCTATCTACTCCAATTGTCTATCTACTCCAATTGAATTTTTTATATTTTTTTATATTTTTTTATCTTTCTTACAAAACATTTTTGAGAAAATTGTCAATAAATTTAAAAGTTATTATATTTACCGCAATTATTCTCTGATACTGTTGTGTATGGACGCCCATAATGACAAAAATCAGCTCATACGCACATGCAAACAAACTAAGAATTATTTTCAAATTAATAGAGTTCGCCTAAGTGTGGTTGCTTTACCTTATATGATAAGTAATTATATCAACCATTCTATATAAATTAACACAGAAGTTCAGAAGACCGAAAACTTTATGAATTATTATGCCTGCCCAAATAATTTAGCTATTTTTCTTGCAATATTCCATCATCAACGAACCGATTTTGGATTTTCGTATATGGTAAAGAACGGGTGTTCTCTGAAGAAATCTTTTTTCTCTAAATTGATCTTCAATTTTCTCTTAATTACGGATCTAGCCATAAAAATGAAACTCGTATGTAGGAAAATGATCGGTTGTCTTTAACCCATTAGTTACTCATCCTATATATATATATATATATATATATATATATGTATATATATATATATATATATATATATACGTTTTTTATCAGCTTGCTAGCTTGCTGTGAAATACTTTTCTGCAGCATGAATACGTATCCTCTGTCTTGAGTCTTTTAAAACAATAATCCTAAATGTGTGAACATATATATATATATATATATATATATATATATATATATAAAATGAAATAAATTTTTGAATTGTTGAATGAACATTTCAACATGAAATCCCTAAGAGAGATTTCACGTCTCCTCAGCAACAGTGCATGTTTCAAAATAAGAATAAAAATAAAAATAAGAAAAATAAATAAAAAATAAATAAAAAAATGACGTTTAAGATTTAAGAAATTTACGTCACAAAAACAATTTTGGAAATAAATCTATCTATTTTTGGTTTTAACTATTCGATAGAGTTGTTAGTGAAGTATATATATATATATATATATATATATATATATATATATATATATATATTCATCATCCACATACAAGCCTGTTTCGCTGTATCACAGCTCATCAGTGTGGATCGACATCTACTCAGCTCCGGCCGGGATCGAAACTCTACCGATTTATTGTCATTCGCTAACCCCTAAGCCATAGGCACATGGAATAAGAAAAGGGAAATTTTAGCATGTTATATATAAGCGGAGTATACACCCGCCAGTTACCGAAAGAAATCAATTCATTGCTGAAGATTTATGCATAGTAGTCAGTTTGGGTGATCATGTGTCGAAAGAGACTTGACTGATTGGTTAAAAAGAATTCACGCAGTAGGTTGCCATTTCTTAGTGAGGTAGACTGGTTGCTAAGTACATCTTTAGAACCCAATCTGTCCTGCTATTTAGCCCATGAGGGAGAAAAATGGATTAATACCTTTCCCGCTTAAGTGAATGCAACGAATTCAACCGATTTCTAGTTACGAGTTACTGCACGACAGCGGACATTAAGGCCTTTCTTAAGGTAAAAACATGCCGGTTAAACTAAATAGAGTTTTTCTTCTTGCCACTTTCTATTAGTCATATTATTTCTCACTACATATTATATTTGATAATATATATATATATATATAAGGAAAGCGAGGGGGAAGAGAAGAGTTTGAGAAATAAACTTGAGTGATAAACTTAAAAATATTTGCCTCTGGCTGTGTCCAATATAATTATATAATGGAAAATAAGGTGTCTTTAAAATTATGCTGAGCGACTCTTTACCAATCATTTCTGATGGATGCCATTCTCAGGAAATGAAACCTGTTAAAAAATGCTAATCTATAAAATACAATACAAAAATAAGAGAGATTAAAAATTACATATTTGTTCATGGAAACAAAAGGGGGAAAAAATAATAATTTTTACATGTGTATTTATTTATTTTATTATTTATTTTTTCAGTGAAAAAATGCAGTGAAGACAAAATGTCGGTCCACTGCAGAACCGAATTGTCATAAGGAGAAAATTTTAATAAATATAGAAGAAACAATAAAGCATATTTCATTCGGCTAAAGAATAGCTTATTGAATGCACCCTTCGCTTTGTCCCATCGATCAATGTACAAAATGGAATTGCATTAGAGATAAGCATCCCAAAATGTTATATATATATATATATATATATATATATATATATACATAAGTATATATATATTTATATATATATATAGTTCTTGTAATCAACTAAACTGTGTACATTACAGATCGAACTTTATATATATATATATATATCCAAGTGAATAAGGAAGGAGGAAAAAAAAATTTACAACGTCCAAAACATTGATTTAAATAAATAAATAATTAAATAAGTAAATATTATATATATATATATATATATATATATATATATATATATATATATATATATCGGAGCTGTGATACAGCGAAACAGATCTGTCTGCGGATGACTATTTGCGCTCTCACACCCTGATTGAGCACTCTGGAAGAATGGGAGACTTTGAAAAACAGTAGCTACTTTGGCATGTATGCATCGCTCATTCAATAATGAATAATGTTAATATACGCGCTAAAAAGTCTGCCTTCGTCTATCGAGCGCCCGTAGCTCAGAGGTAGAATCGCCGACTGACGCCAATTCGGTCGGATTTCAATCCTGGGTTAAAAAGCAGTCGGAGTCTTTCCGTACTGATGAGCTCTGATACAGCGAAACAGATATATATATGCATGATTGAATAAATTGCAAAATTCGTGTTTGCCTATTGTTAATATAATCCGTTCTAACTTACGGATAATCTTTCGCGTATTATAACCGAAAGATTTAAGAAATGAGCTGTAACTTTGACAAATTATTTTATTATTAATTTCTCGATGATTCCAAGTACTTTTAATCTCATTCTGAGATCATCTTCAGGGGTGTAAGTTGTAGTAACAAAAATATCCACGAGAAATATTTGCATTTTATTTAATCTGATATGCCTAAATAAAAATTTGCTGCCTAAATCCACAAAAAAAGGAATATATTTTTCTTAGTTTTTTAATTGTTTTAATTACTGAACAAAATGTCCTTCTTGTTCAAAATACATTTCAGCAGTGTGTCTCCATATTTTATTAACACGTCGGTTAACTTCCTATATCATTCGTATTAAGTCTTTCTTTAAATTCCTTCATATTCCTTGAGTGCGCCTAAAAAATGAGTGTTTTCAAATGGTTCCACTGAGAAATATCCAAGAGTGTGAAGTCAGGTGACCGCGTAGCTAGTGAACAGAATGTTTCGTCTTATCAATTAACCCCTAAGGTATGCGACTTTTGACTCAACCTGTGGATGAATGTGATAGACAGAAAGAACGAATGAGAGAGGAATTCGAAAATGTTTGTAATTTATAAGAAAATCGTCGCGAAATTTAAAGTTTTATCTGTTACTAATCACATTAATACATGCATATTTAAATCCAAACAGAATGTGGTATATAGATAAAATCTCGAACAAGACCCTATTAATATTAATCTTGTTAATATTAAAACTGATCTAGGTATAGGGATCAATGTAAATAGTATTATCTATTTACAGAGCCAAATATGTATATTTTCAAATAAAACTTCGAAAGTCACATGAGTCGTATGAATATTTCAGCAAGGAATCCTCGATTCTTCAGCGACAAAATTTTTATAATGCAAATCAAAATTAGAACAGACATTCGAAAAGCACACACCGCAAGTTTACTTGAAAAGAAGAAAAAAGAAAAAAATAAGAATGAGCCATATATAAATTTAACGCCAGACAGCAGTCGTAACAACTGATAGCTAAGTAGATTGTAATGAAAGGTTTAAAGGGTGGGGTATACCAAATAATCTTTCCATTTCTTTTTTTTTTTTTTCTTCGGGGTTAGATCTTCTCTGTTACATATTTAATATTTTAGCTTTTATATCCACCATTTCTTAAGGGAATATTATAAAAATTACTGCGCGTATTAAACACATCTTCAGTTGCAGAGTTTATACTATTTCTATATTCTATGCATCAGAGTACATAATACTTAATAATAGGTACATGCTTAATAATAGGTACATGCTTAATAATGCGTACATGCTTAATAATAGGTACATGCTTAATAATAGGTACATGCTTAATAATAGGTACATACTTAATAATGCGTACATGCTTAATAATGCGTACATGCTTAATAATAGGTACATGCTTAATAATGCGTACATGCTTAATAATAGGTACATGCTTAATAATGGGTACATGCTTAATAATGGGTACATGCTTAATAATAGGTACATGCTTAATAATGGATGAAGGTTAGTTCGATTTTAGTTGGATATATAAAGGATTTGTATTAAGTTTTTTTTATATGGTTGGTGTATATCATTTTCTAAATCTGAAGTCACACCGGGAAAATCTACTTTTTTAATTTTTTTTTTTTTTAGACACATTTAAATTAAGGTTTTAAAATTTCTAGATATTGAGTTTCTAATTTTATCTATGTTAAACTTTGCGGAATTCCTTACGATAAGGCGATAATCCCTGTATAATCCAATATCTTCTATTATTATATCATTATGGGTTGGAAAATTATATTTCAGAAATAAGCCAATCAGAATTGAAGAGTTGGCAGATGCTAAAGACGCGATTGATATCATAATTTTCGCTAGAATTACTTTTGACCATACTTTTTATTGTGAATGAGAAAAGATTTTTTGATTCATTACAATGTTATCCTCCTCCTCCTCCGATAGATTCGAATAAATATCAGCAAATTCTAGACTTTCGAGTCTTCTTCAACTCTTATTTATGCTTACTAAAGATTTTTTCGTTGAAAAAGCAAGGATATTTCGCTGCAATGACACATGTGATTTTCGAAATGTTATTTGAATATATATATATATATATATATAGTCATCGGCAGAAAGATCTGTTTCACTGTATCGCCCATTATCAGTACCGTTAGACATCCGATTGCTTATTACCCAGGATTGAAACCCGACCGAATTGGCGTTAGTCGGCGATTCTACCTCTGGGCTATGGGCGCTCCGTAAAAGAAGGCAGACTTTTTAGCGTATACATTATCATTATACATGCTCAAAAGCCAGAGTGCTCTGATTCATTACTGAATGAGCGATGCGTACATACCAGAGTAGCTTCTGTTTATCAAAGTCTATCATTCTTCCAGAGTGCTCAATCAGGGTATGAGAGCGTAAACATTCACCCGCAGACAGATCTATTTCACTGTATCACAGCTCATCAGTACGTTTAGACATCCAATTGCTTTTTAACCCAGGATTGAAACCCGACCGAATTGGCGTCAGTCGGCGATTCTACCTCTGAGCTATGGGCGCTTGGTAGAAGAAGGCTGTACTTGAGCAGCAAATTTCTTTGAAATAGACCAACCATTTCCTTCTTTGTTCTATTCTTTTCTTTCTCTTCCCCCCTCTCTCTCTCTCTGTGTGGGTGTGTAAAAGTGGACATTGAAGTCAACACCCCTAATGTTAGTATGTGGATAGATATGCGGATGGTGACTGTTGTGATTAGAATTAGGAATCAGAAAACCAAGTTCGATTCCTATGAGAGAGCTTTGCATAGGTTTGTGCTAAAATAAGCATCAAAATTTTTTAATTATTCTTTTCCTCTCCCATTAAGTATGTGTAGATTTACATAGCAACCTTTGCGTTTTGGCCTTGACGCACAAAATATACTAGACAGGGACAAATGTGAATTCAAACTCTGGAAAGTATCGTTTGGGGAACTTGTAGCACACCAGTCTTACACCTGTTCTCTTTATTCGTTTCTCCCGAAAGGGGTTGTTGGTTAATATATATATATATATATATATATATATATATATATATATACAATAATATTTGTTACAATGGCTTAAAAACATTCGTGTTTGGGAGCCACGTTTGCTCCTGCTCTGGTGATGGGTTTCTTAAATCCATAATGTTCAGGGTCGTTGGATGTCTTAATGTTTTGTAGGAAAAAATGAGCTTTCCATCTTATCCTTCTGATTAAATCCTCTGTTTTATGGATGAGGTTTACTAAATATTCCCGTTTGTTTGGGTTGGGAATGTTCTTAAGTGAGATGCCGAAATTTGTTTTTTCCATTGTTGGTTTGTGAAATAAAAATAAATGTAGATAGAGCTCTATCAAGGTGGAAGCTGTATATTGTAAGAAAATTATGGAACATGTTGGTTTTAAATCCACTGTTCATGCATTTACTTTTATAAAGAGTGCTCAATACAAGGTAGAGCTTTATATTGTAATGGTTGTTACAATGGTTTATAAAAGCATAGTATCACTACAAACACTTCTTCGCATTTCGGAGTTACGTTTGCTCCTCATCTGTTGATAAGTTTTCAATATATATATAAATATATATATATGTATGTATATATTGTAAGAAAGTTATGGAACATGTAGGTTTTAAACCCACTGTTCATGCATTTACTCTTGTAAACAGTGCTCGATACCACGTAGAGCTTTACATTTTTATCCTTCCAAACGTTAAGACATACAACAACCCTGAACTTTAAAAACCTCATCACAAGAAGAGGAACAAACGTGTCTCCGAGACGCGATTTTAAACCATTGTAACAAACATTACAATATAAAGCTCTACGTTGTATTGAGCACTCTTTATAAAAGTAAATGCATGAACAGTGGATTTAAAACCAACATGTTCCATAATTTTCTTACAATATACAGCTTCCATAACGTTCTTACAATATATATATATATATATATATATATATATATATATATATATATTCTAAACATATGTTGTTAAATATAAGAGACAATGAATATCTATTATGTTTAATCATGAGCCGTTCAAAACGTCGTATTTTTGCTTTAATTTCAGTTGATAATAAAGACAAAAATTCTCCAACATTTGGATAATTATTTATTGGTTTTCTTCTAAGCTTTCGGCTCACATGAGCCATCTTCAGAGAGGTCGTTCAAACTGAAATATTATAAAATCCACCATCACCGACGATTTTATTTTGTGTTGACATAAAACTCCGCTTGACAACGGCAATAGTTATCAAAAATAATAAACGCAGTTCTTAAGTTTGCTATGCGGTTTTATGACGTCACACCGCGTGAGAGCGCGAAATGACAACAAAACCATGTAGTCAAATGCAATGCAATATGTTATTTCCTGTTTTATAGTTGATTTTATTGAGTGTTATATTTAACAGTATATATATATATATATATATATATATATATATATATATGATAATCTTTTTATTATAGGTTTACAATAAAAACATAGTTTACTGCCACCCAAGAGTCGTTGTGTTTCGGTACTATTTTATAATCAGTGACATATTTTTCTGTTAAGTATCTTTATATATAAAGACTTAAAATCAACACAAATTTCACCATATCCAGATTCTTAAGGGGCGTGGTTTTTGGAGGGTTTTTCTCAATAAACCAATAGAAATCCAGGTCATGATGCATAGGAGAAATGTGATTGGATGTGTAAAGTGGGGTAGAAAATGTAAATGACTTGAAACGTAGACGTTTTTAATGTCACTGTTGAAATAAATTGTACGATACATTTGTAACATTTAACAAGACAGAAAAGTTATCGACTTTCCTCGTAAAATGGTCACAGCATTTTTTTAAAGTTATTTTTCACTTAATGTAGTGTACAAGTGACAAAGACGGGAAATTTTATCGAAAAAATATTGTGCACGTCAAACAACTGTAGTTGACTTAGTGGGCAATTTATACGTTAAGCCGTAAGAAATTAATTAACCGAAGATGGAAGAATCAATCAATGTATGCTAAGGGATAGGTTATAGATTATCTAGTTATATTAGTAAAAATTAACTATAATTTGAGGCATATTTTATGTTTAGATTATAGATTAACTATTATATTATATTAGGAAAAATTAACTATAATTTGAGGTATATTTTATGTTTAGATTATAGATTAACTATTATATTATATTAGGAAAAATTAACTATAATTTGAGGTATATTTTATGTTTAGATTATAGATTAACTATTATATTATATTAGGAAAAATTAACTATAATTTGAGGTATATTTTATGTTTAGATTATAGATTAACTATTATATTATATTAGGAAAAATTAACTATAATTTGAGGTATATTTTATGTTTAGATTATAGATTAACTATTATATTATATTAGGAAAAATTAACTATAATTTGAGGTATATTTTATGTTTAGATTATAGATTAACTATTATATTATATTAGTAAAAATTAATCATACTTGAAGGTATATTTTGGGGTATATTTTGATGATCAATTGAAGTTATTTTGCTACATTTATTCAGCAAGTTTAGTTTTGGGAAATTGATAATTTGTAATTTTTCTTGTAAGTATAGAAATCATGGCTTATGTAAAGATTTACAAGTCGTGGCTTTTTTTAAAAATAATTTCCATTTTACAATAGATGTTTTATTAGCATCTGTTAATTGTCAATTTTATGTAGAAACTGATGAATTATTGCGGTAAGTTTTATTATTTAAAAATTGAGTATGCAAATAATTGCAGGGTTCTTGGTACAACCGATTTAAAATTCTATTACGGCGGGATTTTCCATGGTAGTTACAAAATATAAGTAGACTATAAAGTCAATTAGACATTTCTTTTTTAATGAACACTTAATACGTTTTCGGTAATTGTAATGATTGTTATTTTGCCCATTAATATTTTTCGGAGGTTATTGATTGATTAAGATCTTATATCTCTTTAAAATTCTATTATTAGGATATCCCAAATGTTCGTAAACACTTGCAAAAATCGAAATTTTACTTGCCAAGTAATCAAAGGTTACCAAAAACACTTGCAAAAAATTGAAATTTTACTCGTAAAAACAACAAAAATTATTGCTCAAAATAAAGACCATCATTTTCCAAGGCTTTCTACCATCAATCTGCAAGCTTTCAGATCTGGTCAAAGTTTCATTCAGCCGGCTTCGAATCAAAGAATTCTTGACACGCTTCCTCGACTTCATCAAACGAGTCGAATCGGCGGCCCTTCAAAAAGTGTTACATTGAGCGGAAAAGGCCGATGGAGCACAGTCAGGACTGTAGGCTGGATGTGACAGAACCTCAATGCCTTCCAGCTCTTCAAACTTGTCTTCCTGGCGGTGTGTGTGGCTTGGCATTGTCCTGCTACATCAAAGCGCGCTTTCGGTTGATCAGAGCCGGATACTTTTGCTTCAACATTTCGTAGACCCGCGCAAGTAACTGACACTAAAGTTCGGCACTAATGGCACGACCATTTGGAACCAACTCAAAATGCACGATTCCTACAAAGTTCCACCAAACGCACAACATGACTTTCTTGTCGAATCAATCTTGTTTTGGAACCGACGGTGTCTCTTGCCCTTTCTAAACCCATCGCTTGTCTCCATTGTGCTGGACCAGACAGACCCATTTCGCAAGACCAAAGATAAGTTTGAAGAGCTGGACGGCGTTGAGGTTCTACCACATGAAGCCTACAACCCTGACTGTTCCCCATCAGATTACGGCCTTTTCCGCTCTTTTGCTGTTTTTGCGAGTAAAATTTCAATTTTTTGCAAGTGTTTACGAACTTTTGGGGCAACTTAATATTATATATATGCGTGTGTTATATTTTTATGTGTGTATGTTTTACACTCTCACCATCTACCCAACCCTCATTCTCGGTATCCTTATCCGTCTATCACCCTCCTTCTGACATTTCCTATATCTAACCATCCTTTCTCATCACTTTACCTCTATGTAACCCCCTGCGCAATAGTGGCAGTGGAATGCCTTGCTCGGGGTGAAACGATTATAAAAAAAGTTATATGTATATATACGTATATTATATATTATTCGGGTGTAAACGAGCTATTATGCGACCTAGGTTTCTACCATGTGGTGTCTTCAGGCGATTTGCAATAACTGATTTTACCGTTTACTGTCTTTTACAAACGCTCACGTAACGGTGATTTGTGGACGCTCAAGTGAAGGAGAATTTTTGAAAGCACATTTTCCAGGAAGAAAAGTTAGCGGTCGTACTATTCTCAAACAAAAAGGAATTATTGAAAGAAAGTACAGAAATTATGCCTAAGTGTAACCATACTAAAGAAATACCTATTAGGTTCATACTACCTTGGATGGAAATGTTATAATTTATTGTAATTTTAATAATTACACGTTCAAAAATTCCTCCTCACGTGATCGTTCAAAAATATCACCGTTCTAGACATTTATTACTGTCAAATTTTTCACATGGTGTGATACAATTAACTGCGCAAAAATAGTAGCACAAAAATATTAGTAATATTAAAAAAGAAATGAAAACCCTTTCATTCCAAATATGTTCCGCTATTTTGGAGATAGTATTCAATGAATGAAACATAAATATTTCGTAGTAGGGATCGACCCATTTTGATGATTGACGTATGTAATATTCTCAGTTTGTTTTGTCATTTTTTTCTAACTAAGCAAGATTTTGAATACTGTAAGATTTTGAGACGCGTATTGAAGGACAAAATATATTTAGAAATGAAAGAAAGACTATGAGATGTAATATCTAATAAGTAATATTTTCTCTGACTGTGAATGCTCGCAAATTACGTCACAAGTGAAGATACGATTGGCCAAGATGGAGCATTTTGAACACCATTGCGGGAATCAGATCTTAAAAAGAAGAGGAAAGAGAAATATATGTTTGCTAACAATCAGTAAGATTCAGTTGAAGGAGAAAGCTGGTTAAGAAGGAAGAGCATAGGAATGGCGGATGACGTGTGATATACTTAAGCGAAGAAGGAGCAGTTACAAAAATGCCTAGTCAGCATGAATAAACCGCGTCTACAATAGCATTGCAAATAGAAAAAGAATTGGGCTTTATTATAATGTAGTTTTTATTTACACTCTTACATCAACATATCTACATCTATATCGTGTTGAATGCACCGGTTCCCGTCCAACCACCGAAGTTAAGCAACATCGAGCCTGGTCAGTACTTAAATGAGTTACTATTTGAGAATATCAGGTGCTGTAAACATAAGGCCCAAAAATGGTCCTCCAGGGTTGGGTGCAGGGCTAACAACCTTGCCCCGTAAAAAACAGTTTGTTACAGAAACAGCAACAAAAAGTTGGTGCCCTATGAACCATTGGGTGTGATGGATAAATGATGACATCAACATAACTTACTTTCTTAGTGATCATTTTCTAATTGACTTTATAAACTACACTGAATACACAGGTAAATATGCTGCTCGAAATGTTGGTTCCCCTTGTAGGGCTAGGAGATTTTGCGCGTCTAAATATATCTTACACATATAATTCTACCATCCGCCCGTTTATTGAATACTACTGTCACATCTTGTCGGGTGCCTCTGCTATTCATCTCGGGCTTCTTGACAAAATCCAACAAAGAATCTGTAATGTAATTGATCCCGGCCTGATAGCTCAACTTCAGTCACTTTCTCACCGACGTAATGTGGCTTCGCTCTGTCTTTTCTGCAAATACTTTCACGGCTTCAGCTTTGACGATCTTAGCTCCCTGGTGTCCCATCTGCATGAAAGTTTGGGGCACCTATTGAGGATGGAAATCAGTATTTAATCGTAATTGAAATAACTAGGCAATCATTACGCCGGGTCGAAGTGCCCAGAGATTTCCTTATTGCAAATTACTGTTGCACGGGGCCGAAAATTTGGGGCCCCTTAACCCTGGAACACTAACTGTTAATTAAAGTTACTCCACTACTAACCATGGGTATATCAAACCCGATCTGAAAATATCAAAAAAATAGAAAATATAAATCTTTACTTGAAATGTTTTACATGCATGCACTTACATGCATTTACATGCATGCAAACTTCCTACTTTGAATTAATATTAATAGAAACTGAAAAGAATATTCTTTAAGTAAGAAAATCAGCTACTGAAAATTGCAATTAAATTAAAATTAAAATGGCGTCATTTGCGGTAAGTACTTTATACCCATGGTTAGTTTTCTCGGATTAAGGTGCTAGAGCTCACAATTCAAAACTTGCAAGAGATCCACTACATCGAAGTGCCCACTTTCTGACTGTATGTTTGATTTCTTTATAGATTTCAATTAATTTCGTTACATTTTAATGATTGACATATATATATATATATCATATCGCCCCCAAGCAAGGTGGAAAGTAATGAGAAAGAGTGACAAGTTACAGGGCGTGTCAGGAAGTGGGTGAAAGAAGATACTGAGAGTGGAGTGGACCGTGAAAAAAGCATGAGAAAGACGATGCAAGTTAGCAAGTTAAGAGAGGACTACTGACTTTACATTTAAACTCCTGGTGATTGTAGCTCTCGGGTAAGCAAGTAAACGGAAGGAAGTTCACAGGCAGGAAGTGCGAAAGAAGAAGCTGATGGAGTAGAATTTGTGTGTATATTTTATTGGTTTAACTGTAACAGGGTGGGATCTAGTATATATTCAGTAATTAATTTGAACAATCTCGGCTACTGGCGCGTGTTGACATATTTCATAACACGCTAAAGGCCGCTTTCCTCTAGTAAGCGGCTATATCTCTGAGGTAGAATCGCCGATTAATGTCAATTCGGTCGGGTTTCAATTCTGACTAGAAGCAATCGGATGTCTTACTATGCACATGTGCTGCGATACAGCCAAACAGATCTGCCTAAATGTATATTTTAGTCCTTGTCTTCTTGATTTAATATTAATAACTGGCATTTTGAAACTAAATGTACCAGATGTAAATCTTAGTCTATTCTCTTCTCGACTTCTTTATTAATATCAGCGGAAAGGTATGTTGGTTTGGGGGCGAATCCCCAACGCTTGCTCGAGATATCTCAAAAGCTTGTGACAGGGTTTGGCATGATGAACTTCAGCGCAAGCTCCAGTGCTGTGGTATTTCTGGACGATTGTTCGATTTAATTTAATCGTTCTACCAAGTCGGAAAATGATGGTCGTTTTTAAAGGGTAAGCTTCCAGATATATTTATATGAATTCGACCCTATCTGAAGGCTCTCTCGTAGGTCCTACGTTTTTGTGATCTTCAACAATGATCTACGTAATGTAATCAGTTCCTTTGTCATCATCTGACAAACAAACTGGAAAAGACTCTAAATTGTGATGGAATGGGGTAGGAAATGACACGTAATTTCTAATCCCTCTGTAACAAAACTGCTCCGATTAAAATAGTTAAATACAACCACTTCTACTTTAAAATATTATTTTTTCATACGTCTCGTTCGTGGGTTGATATTCCGTTTGCTTGCTTACCTGAAAGCTACAATCTCAAAGAAATTTAAATGCAAATTCAATTGCTATCTTCCACCACCATTTATTCTTCGACACCGATTGTACCTTGTTTTATCTCTCACTGTAACCCCCTGCGCACCAGTAGCGGCTCTAGTTTGCTTTGGGTAAGAGATTAAAACGAAAACATTAAATGTATTATGCTAAGCCATTTTATGATTTTATGTAAGGTGGCAGGTAAAATTCTCAGTTGGAAACCATTGTTGAAATATAATTTTTCTCTCTATGTGTGACTTTTTATAGTGTTTATGACGTTATTATTTTTATCCTGGTCGCAATTTTCAATTCTAAATTGAGAGCATCTAGTTCACTTATAGAAAGTTTTTATGGATTATAGATTATTCACGTGACCCGATCGACACGTCTTAATCTTTTTCTATGTGTATTTGGGACTATAATTTGTTGATATGTTCAGATATTTTTCTTGCGAGATTTCACGATGTCGGCTATCAGCTTCCAGGTTTGTGGTGGTGTTTTTCTAGTATTCTCACTTTTTCGAAATTTTTTCTTCCCTTCTAACTTCTATCGAGAAGTAAATAATTCAATTGTTGATTTTGAGGGGAAAATATCATATGAATAAGTTTTTCTGCAAGGTATTTGCGTAAAAGGTGTCTCCCGTTTCTATATGAAAGGCCAGTGATCAGAAATTGTTTGTAATTTCTAATTGAGTGTTTATTTTTGTGTTTTCCATCTAAACGTGCGAGTAAGCTTTGGTTGAGCCTTCGATGAAACGCTAAACTGTACAGACAATATGTAAAACTTCTGTTTTGCCACTTTTTACCAACGAAGTATCATCATCAGGATAATATCATCACCATTATAAAAAAAACACGCACTCTCCCCCCCTCTCTCTCTCTCTATATATATATATATATATATGCTCTGTTAAAATAAAGACCGTTATATATATATATATATATATATATAGTATATTGTAATGGTTGTTAAAATGGTTTATAAATTCATAGTATCATTTAAAAATTTAATTTCAACTTATAACCCGATGAGAAACGCACGTAGCAGCTTCGAAACGTGAAAATATTTCTGTAGTGATACTATGAATTTTTTTTTTAAATCATCTCACCCCAAGCAAGGCATTCCACTGCCACTATTGCGCATGGGGCTACATAGGGGAAGGTAAAGAGAAGGAGTGGTTAGATATAGGGAATATCAGGAGGAAGGTGACAGATGAGTAAGGATAGCGAGGATGAGGGTTGGGCAGATGGGAAGAGTGTTTGATAGAATGGGAGCAGGTTAGTGTGTTAGGAGGTGTCTATTGACCTTACATTTAAACTCCTGGAGATTGTAGCCGTCGGGGAAGCAATCGTTTGGAAGAGAATTCCACAGTCGGGAAGTGCGAGGAAAGAAACTGTTGGAGTAGAAGTTACGGCTGCATTTTATCGGTTTCACTGTAAAAGGGTGGGATCTAGTTGCTAATCTAGTATCTCGTTCAAATACGTATTTAGGGGGCACTAGTGATCTAAGTTCATCGGAGCAGAAGCCGTGAAAGTATTTATAGAAGAGACACAGGGAAGCCACGTCGCGCCGGTGGGAGAGAGACTGCAGGCGGTCTGCCAAGTCAGTATCTATCACATTAAAGACCCTCCTCTGAACCTTATCGGGAAGCCCGAGGAGAACAGCAGGGGCACCCGACCAGATATGGCAGAATTTATAAACCATTGTAACAACCATTACAATATAATGCTCTACGTTGTATCGAGCACGCTTTATAAAAGTAAATGCATCAGCAGTAGGTAAAAACCTACGTGTTCTACAACTTTGTTATATGCTTTGTTATAATAAAGATTGTTAAGTATATATATATATTATACTCAGCCACATACAAGCCTGTTTCGCTGTATCACAACTGATTAGTGCGGCTAGACACAACTGATTAGTGTGGCTAGACACATCTATTTGGCCGGGATCGAAACTGGACCAATTTGGTGCCAGTCGGAGTCGCTACCCTCTAAGGCACAGGCGTATGGAAGCGGAGACGGAAATGTTAACCTCTTGTATATAAGAAGTGTATACACACGCCAGACAGCGAGGGAACTCAATTCATTTTTGCAGAGTATTGCATATATATATATATATATATATATATATATATATGCAATATATAAATGAACCATGTTCATTATGCTTATATGATAAACTATTTATTATTAGATCCCTCAAAAGTAAAAATTTATTAAATAAACGCAACGAAATTAATGTCATATGTAGACATTGTAAATTATTCACATTAGAAAATGGATAAAACCTAAATTAAATAACATGCTCACTGACAAATTAGGTAAAAATAAAAATAAAGCCAAAGATAGAATAAGTTAGTTGTCCTTTTTTTTTTATAATTCTCCCCCTCACACACACACACACACTTTGTATCAGGATAGTAAACTTTACAGCAAATTGATAGATGTAGCGAAAAAATAGCAGTTCGGGGTTTAGTCGAAGGAAAGCAGATAAGAGGGGAATAGGGTCAAGGAAAAAGAAAAAAAGAGGAGGAAAAAAGTTGGTTAGCACGTAAATTCCTCGAGGTCAAACCCCTGAGTGAATCTCCATTCTGATTAGCCGAACACACACACAAAAAAAATAACACCCACATACATTCACAGTAAACCGAAAGTATTTGTCATTTAAATGTAAATCACCTGCACAACAACACCAACATTGCCTGATGATGAGAATTAATCTCGAAACATAGAAATTTCCATGTAGCAATGAAAAATTGACATAACCATATAAATATATTACATTATATATATATATATATATATATATATATATATATATATATATATATATATCCCTGTGAGGCTCAAGGTTTCGATTTTCCTGTGTCTTAATGTAAGATATTCAATACTATGTACATCAATACATGTTGCCGTCATTTTAGACGGCTTATTGATATAAATATGTCGCCGTCATTTTAGACGGCATGAGCCCACATGCATAGAAATTGCTATGTCAAAAATCCGTAAACTAAAAAACATAACCTTAATTCTCGCCATAATTTTAGACAGCATATCGTGCGAAAAATTTTGTCATCGTTTTTAGCGACACGTGTCTACTAGTAATTAAATGAAATCTATTAAGTCGTCTAGAAAGAATTTATTCATTCAATAAGCGTAAAGAAAGTAATAATAATAATAATTTAGGTACCTCCACTTTTCGGCATAAATTTTCGATACCTAATTTTAAAATGAAATTTCTTAAATAAAAATCATTCATTTTAGATTTAATTAAAAGCTTAATGATTACATTTATTATTTCAATTAAGAATAATATTCTGGTGTATTTCAAATATAAATTTTATAGATTTGGAATGTCACATTTAATTTCGATTTCTTAAATTTTCTTAAAAGCGGCCATTTTCTTGTTTTTTAGAAATTTGTAAAGAAAAATCATCTATTTTTAAAATAATTCAATAAGAAGTTTGAAAGTTAAATTAAACTGATTTAAAAAGAATCTTACTTATAGCATAAAAAAGTAATAGACAACAAATTATTAATGATTGGTCGTGTTCATCTGATCGAACGTTTGACGGACTGTTGATTTATTAGACGATGACAAGTTCTACGCATGAACAAAAGAGACAATTTCATAAACCTACCTGAAAGGACGAAACTCTTAAATTACGTAACATTTTCATAATGATGGCAGCTTCAGTCTACCATACATAAAAATAAGGTAAAAATAAAATAAATAAAAATTATTTTAAAAATAGGGAGGCGTAACTACGTTTATTAATCTTTGCAACGATTTTAAACTATTATAAATTATTATAAATAAAATGTAAAAAAAAATGAAAAACTTCTTGTGAAAAATTCATCATTCATATTCATAAGAAAAATTTTATTTCTTCAGACAATAATTTTCTTAATATTATTTATTAACAAAAATAGTTAAAAGCTTTTCTAATTAAGTAATATCATATTTTATTGGATTGATTATTTTTTCAATCCAAAGTAGATTTTCAGTTAAATAGTACAAATTTGAAAAAAAAGTAGGTGATTTCCAATCTATAATTACTCCTACTTTTAACCAAAAAATAATTTCAAGAAATAAGAAATTTCTGTGCGAAATTTAATGAAATTCAGTAAGTGGAAGTAGCACATTTTAAAAAAATACCAATATTTTCCAAAAATAACATTTCCAAAATAATTTCACTCATTTGTGAATAAGTTCTGAAAATATCATTAAAATAAGACAATTATTTGATTTTTACAAGAATTTTCAAATAAATGTGTTCTCAACGGAAAAAAGCACAAAAAAAATCAATGCTAAACATTGTAGAAGGCAATGACTTAAACAAAAAAAGTATTTTAGCCAAAATTACAAACGTGTTATAAAGGATTAAAAAAATTTAAAAAATAATTTAAAAAATCTTTTATCTTTCCTCTTAATAATAACATCCGCATTTTGACTATAAAACTTTATTTTCGTTAAAGTTGTGGCCTTTTTCATTACGCTTTCCTCTTTAGTGGAAGTATCTATAATCATTATAATATGGAGCAACGCCAACATTTATTATACAAAATAATTTTTATCATTTAGGATTATCTTCTGCCAGCGAATCTGCCGCTGATACCTGTCCTCTGGCTTTGAGTAAAAAAAACTGTAAACAGGCCCCTTCACTTTTGTGTTGAATTGCTGGTCGCTGAAGAAGTGTGCCATTGATCTGAATAGGCCGTAGTCATACATAACAGGATCAAAACTGAATGTTGGATATGGAAGAATCTCATCGCCGTGCTTCTATTTGAACTTCTGCGCATTCAACTTTGAAGTGTGTGACCTCGGATTGTCTTGCTTAAATAAATCCCGAACTCGGTGGAACCAAGCATGTTACTCTTTTTTAGTTTATCGGATGACAATACAGGTTATCGTTGAGGGTCTGACCGGATAGAATGAATGAAGACTTTACCACTTAGCGGGAAAAATCTTATTCACCTTACGTATATAGATACCTGATCGGGAAATCTAAACTTATTTATAAATGGAACTTTGTGTGTGTGTATGTGTGTGTGTGTGTATGTGTGTTTGTATGTGTGTGTGTGTCTGTGTGTGTGTCCGTTACCTATAAACTCCGAAACGGCTGAACCGATTTTCTTGAAAATTTACACAGTTGTACTATAAGCGTCTGCGAGTATTCTTATCTAGGTTTTGTGTCGAGGTATCCCCGATAAATATCAAAAATCGATAATAAAAAAATTGGGTTATAGAAGGAATGGTCCGATTTTAATCAAATTAGATACACTCATAGAAAAAGACATAAGAAATGATATTCACAAGTTTCAAGGTTGCAGTTCTTACAACAATGCAGAAAATCAATAATATATATATATATATATATATAAGACAAGATGTTTGTGTATGTGTCTGTTTACCTGCCTGTATGTCTGTATTTTTTCAGCCCTTTTATTTTAGTTTTTGATTTGAGTTTGGCTTTAAATAGGTATAATTGTAGTTCTTTGTCTCAGCCATGATACCATTTACTCAGAGGACTTATTTAGCCTTCAATATTCATTTTACGACGAAAAACACTTATTTCATATCGATAGCAGGAAATCAAAATTTGACTTACATCCATTCATTTTTCTTTCAGTCTAAGGGTTTGCTTTAACTGGAAACAACTACTGCTTTTTAGTCTTTTGTGTCAATGTCCAAAGGGACTGAGCTCCAGGACCATGGATTACTTTTAAAGCTTTCATTACACCAGAGCAACGCCGGGCTATACTGCTAGTACTCTTATATTTTTACTCTTATGAGACCTACCCGTGGTACCATAATGAACTCTTCTCATGAATATAAATATCGAAAGACCGTCTCAAGTGGACGTTTGGCAATTGACGGTTGCCAGAGGAGTTGAGTTGGTCTCCACTTGGCAGTCAGTCTGACGTGTAATACTTTTACGCGTTTTTCGTAAATATATCTTTGTTACACTAATATCCAAGTTGTTTTTTCTTCCGGATTCTGGTCCACATACATTTACAAAGCATTGTTTTTTTGGGGATTTAACAATTTGAAATTCATTGCCCGACCCACGAGAAATGACTTACAACTGTAATCCTCACAGCGGAATTTCTTCAATAATCATTCAATTTCAATAACCATTCAATAAAGACTTCAATAATCATTCAAGTTCTTAATATCAATAAATAATCATTCAATAAAGACTTCAATAATCATTCAATTTCTTCAATAATCTTCACAGGGGAATTTCTTGATTCTTTTTTTCTAAACTTGTGAAAGATCGTGAAAAAAAAGAAGTTTTGATAACATGAGTCAACACGATTGTTCGTGGCAAAAAATGTTTTTAGCTAGTTTGATGGTGCTGATTCCGAAAATGACCTTAGATGTTCGTGGTTAGCTACGGTTTTTACTATAATTATATGTTGATAATATGTTGTTGTTTTTTTTTTTATAAGCGTTTCACCCCGAGCAAGGCATGTCACTGCCACTACTGTGCAGGGGGCTACGTAGAGTGGAGAAAGGCTGATTAAATATAGGAAATGTCAGAGGGTGGGTGATAGGCGGGTGAGGATACCGAGAATGAGGGTTGGGTAGATGAGAGTGTTGTGAGAATAGTTGGGAGTTAGTGTGATAGGAGGTGTCTATTGACCCTAACTGTCGGGAAAGCAGACTTGTGGAAGGGAGTTCCACAGGCGGGAAGCGCGAGAAAAGAAGCTGTTGGAGTAGAATTTACGGTTACATCTTATTTGTTTAACTGTAAAAGGGTGGGACCTAGTTGCTAATCTAGTATCTCGTGTAAATTCGTGCTTAGGCGGCACCAGTTTAAAAAAAAGACCAATTTAAGATCTTTACTGATTGCGATATTTAGTTAATCAATTTTCAGGAAGACTAAGCAATTTCTACAAGTACTTTCATGGCTTCTTCTCCGATGAGGTGTCTATTGACCGTACATTTAAACACCTGGAGATTGTAGCTGTCGGGAAAGCAGACTGGCACATCATAAAACAGGAAGCATGGAATCCACGACTTGCCGGGGACCGGTAAGAAGGACAGGACCGGAACCACACGTCGACCACTACCTAGGAGCCACGCCCAACACCAAGATCATCTTCGCTGTTGCCGCTGCATGCCCGTGAAGAAGCAAGAGACTTACGGATCCGGCGCCTTTCGGGAAGACTTTCGCCCGCATCTTAGGACCGACTGACCCGTGCTCGACCGCCGTTGGCACGGAACCCTTCTCCACTTCGGTCTTCGAAGGTCTCGTTCGAATATTTGCTACTACCACCGAGATCTGCACCCGCGGTCGGCTCCACCCGGGCTCGCGCCCTAGGCTTCCGTGCTCACCGCGGCGCCCTCCTACTCGTCGCGGCATCAGTTAGGCGCGCGCAGTATATGTTTGCAGTAGCGCGCGCTCCTCGCCGCGACGGTCCGGCATCGGTCCGTCGCTCCAGCGCCATCCATTTTCGGGGCCGGTCGATTCGGCAGGTGAGTTGTTACACACTCCTTAGCGGATTCCGACTTCCGTGGCCACCGTCCTGCTGTCTATATCGACCGACACCCTTTCGGGGATCTCATGGGCGTCGCGTTAGGCACCTTAGCCGGACGTTTGGTTCATCCCACAGCGCCAGTTCTGCTTACCAAAAGTGGCCCACTTGGCACTCGCATTCGTTTCCCTCCTCCTCATCCCTCTCCGCGAGGAAAGGGGAAAGAAGAGGTGGGCGAGGGACGGCTCCGTATTCGGGTGAGTCGACCCGTTCCACCCGTTCCGAGTTCGAGAGTAGGTCGAGGCCGTGAACGGCCCCGGGGCCTCCAATCGTTCGCTTTACCGGATGGAATTGCTACGATCGAACGCCAGCTATCCTGAGGGAAACTTCGGAGGGAACCAGCTACTAGACGGCTCGATTGGTCTTTCGCCCCTACACCCGGTTCCGACGATCGATTTGCACGTCAGAGGCGCTTCGGACTTCCACCAGAGTTTCCTCTGGCTTCATCCCGACCGGGCGTGGATCGCCATCTTTCGGGTCCCTGGCCGCTCGCTACGCCAGAGTCGGCCGAGTCGTACTCGGTTACCGACCCGGGGGTGATGCGCCCGCGCGCAGCGCCTAAACTCGACGACCTAAATCGTGACTAGTTCAAGCCGCGGGATCTCACCGGTGGGCGGTGGGAGGAAAGTTTGAGGCTGCACCCCGCCGTCGACACCCCCCAACCTGCCGTTAGACAGATTTTTTCCTCCGCCACAAAGGCGCCCGAGGCCCGTCATCTCCCGGCGACGGGAAAATCGCAGACTTAATCGGGACGGACGGAAGAAAAAAGAGGTAAGACGACCGGACGAAATCGGCAAGCGCCGGCGGGATCGGGCACGTCTAGGCGGGAACCAAAGCGACAGAGATTTCTCTCCAACGCCCCAGTAAAAAAACCGCTTTCGCCGCGACACCTCTCCCGGACCGGTGCCCTCCCACGCGCTCTCTCGCTTTCGCTGCGCCTTCGGGGTTCGTGATAAGGGGCCCCTACGACTCGCGAACGGCCAGGACTCCTCGGTCCGTGTTTCAAGACGGGTCGGGTGGGTTGCCGATGCACGTCGCGGACCCGAGGTGACGGCGGCACAGACAGCACGCCGAGCTACCGCGCCGGCAGTGCCCTCCCGCGCGCCGGGCGGGGGACTTTCGTCCTCCTCCTCGACGCGGAGAAGACGACGCGACGAGACGACGTCGCGCGCCGGTACGGGGCCCGACACGGCCGCGCCGGCTTCCGAAGGACTCCCGCAGGCAACAAGACTTCCTGCGCACGCCCGAGACGGTGGGGCGCCGAGAGGGACTCGAGAAAACGGGCCCCCGCGCAGACGGCCCGACGGGAAGAAGCCGGCTCGCCACGTATAACGGATCGCGTTTTCGTTCCTCCGTCCCCGGCAGAAGGGGGCAGTATGTTCGCGGGCCCGACAGAAGATGCCTCCCCGACGTCGTCGAACGACGAAGAAGAGTTAAAAGTGCGTCTTCCGCCTACGGACACCGCGCGTCGACCTGCACGCCGGGAACGGGTCGCGACGACGGATCGGAGGGGAAGTGCGTCCGGTACCGGCCGTGCGGATGAGAGCGTCGCGCCGAAGCGCCCGCGCCATTTAGATGCCGAGCGAAGAGAGTTGCGGGTGATCGCGAGGAAGGGAGAGAAGAGCGACGACGGCAGCGACGACGGCAGCGGCAGCAGCGACGCGAATCGCCGCCACAGCAGCAGCAGCTACGGCGGCCACCGCCGCTTGCTCGACTCGTTCCACGCGGCCCGCTCTCCCCCGTCGGCGACGCGAGCGCAAAAGCAGAATCCGGGGGTTGGCGACGAGATACCGGACCACGCCGCTGACGCACCCCGGAACGACGTCCGCGCCGGCCTGTAGTGGTTGCGCCTATGCTGCTGCCCGAAGACAAGAAGCGACAAGCAAATCGAGTTTGGCCCACGTTCGGCAGCACCGGACTGAGTCCCCCCGCGATCGCGGTGAGCGGTCCCACCCGTTTACCCCTGGGCGGTTTCACGTTCTCTTGAACTCTCTCTCCAAAGTTCTTTTCAACTTTCCCTCACGGTACTTGTCGACTATCGGACTCGTCCCGGTATTTAGCCTTGGATGGAGCTTACCACCCGATTTGGGCTGCGTTCCCAAGCAACCCGACTCTCGGATCGAAAGCCGTCGCTCGCCGTCCGCACCGAATGGGCCTGGCACCCGCCGCGGGCGGCCCCGATCGAGGGAACTCCGAACTACGCGAGACGAAAACGAACGGCTGCCTTCGACCCATGCGCCACACGTCCCGAAGCCGTTTACTTGCGACGGGATTCGGCGTTGGGCTTCTCCCGGTTCACTCGCCGTTACTAAGGGAATCCCGGTTGGTTTCTTTTCCTCCGCTTAGCGATATGCTTAAGTTCAGCGGGTCGTCTCGTCCGAGCCGAGGGCGGCGGCTGAGTATTCAGTTGCGTTTTAGTCGTTGTAGATGGACAAAGTCGACTGAACTAGGCGAGCGTGCAAAACAGAGTCGTGACGCCCAAGGTTATTTTTTCGACCTCCGAGAGCGAAAACGACCTCGTTGCTGCACGCACAGTCGTCTTGCCATCCGATAAAGACTGCTCCTCCTCGCGGTCGTTAAAGGGAGCGACCCCGCGGTCTGTAAACGGGAGACGAAGGCAAACTTTGATGAGCGCCTGCGGAGGTGGCCACCAATTTTTTTTGCGGGCGAGGTGGCTGCTGGCACTTTTTCTTATCCTGCGACTTCCCGGTTTCCGCCGCGCGCAAAAACGGGCAAACGCGCAGCGGACGGTGAGATGTCTCTCTACTTTACAGTGAGAGTACATGCAATTTTCCGCCTCTCGACCGGACGGGGCCCCGAGACAAGGTATCTCGAGGCCGCAATGTGCGTTCGAGGTGTCGATGTTCACTGAGTCCTGCAATTCGCATCAGTTCTCGCGGCTGGCCGCGCTCTTCATCGACGGACGAGCCGAGTGATCCCCCGTCCAGGGTTTTTAAATTTTAGTTTGGTTGTATGGTTTTGGGGTTAAAAAAAAAGATTGTACGAGTAGTGCTGCAGATGCCGAATACCACCGGGCAGGCTTACTTCTCGCGACCAGGACGTTCGTCGACCGCAGCGCATGCTCCGCCGTCACCTACCACAATGAGCGGCGGGAGCAGCGAATTCTTCGGCGGCGGCGACTAGGAGGAGGTCCCCTACAGCTTGCGCGAGCTACTGGCCGCGAAGTCGGCGGCGGCAACGACGTGTGCGGTAGCTTCGGGCGGCGGCGGCGGAGGCGGCTGTAGCGATGTCTGGCGACGCATCGAATCACGCGCGCTTACCTGACCGGTGTCGAGCATCCGTGAGCAGCATGAGAAAGTGGATAACGAGACGTAGAAAGTAAGGCAGAACAGTACGCCGGAGTCGGACGTGCGACGGCGCCCGATCCTCGCATGCGGAGTGGATAACCTCGAGGCGGCTTCGTTGTCGGAGTGGTGGTCGTGTCGACTTGCTTTGCCGGGCGTACCCGGCACCGATACGAGACATCTCGGAGAGCGCGGCAGGGGAAAAAAGGACGAAGTTTTCGGCGGCAGCAGCACCAGGGGCCCCCTGCGGCGCGGCTTTAAACTCTGTTTTCCCCAGTTTCCGAGTCGCACCAGATCGAGCGAGCAATTCGTCGACCGAACGTTTCGTCTACCCACACAACCGACTCGAGCGGGGCCACCCGCCTCCAGCTCGCTAATCCTATCTCGCGACCGCCGAGAATCTCTTCCAGCCCCTCTCCTCCTCCACCTTCTTTCGAGCTTGGTGGTGGTGGTCGGACTGAAGAAGAATGAAAGCGTCCCGACGGTAATACGCCAAAGTAATATTTTTTAGCGGCGGCGAAACGTGGAAGATTAACTCTACGTCTCGACGGTAATGATCCTTCCGCAGGTTCACCTACGGAAACCTTGTTACGACTTTTACTTCCTCTAAACGATCGGGTTCGGTCGTCTTCTCCAGGCATCGAACGCCGAGGCGAGGACGACACGCGCGGGAAACGGCTTTCGCCGCTGCGGCCGCGTGCACGCTGCCCGGCGGCGTCGTCGGCCAGATCCGAGGACCTCACCGGACCGTTCGATCGGTAGTAGCGACGGGCGGTGTGTACAAAGGGCAGGGACGTGATCGACGCGGGCTGTTGACCCGCGCCTACCGGGAATTCCTCGTTCACGGGGTTGGTTACAGGCCCCGATCCCTATCACGGGAGGTGGTTGAGAGGTTTCCCGACCCTCTCGGGCCGGGGCGAAGTCCCCGCTGATACCTCCAGTGTAGCGCGCGTGCGGCCCCGGACATCTAAGGGCATCACAGACCTGTTATCGCTCCGCCTCGTGTGGCTTTCTGCCACCCGTCCCTCTAAGAAGTGCGTGAGAAAACCGACCCGGACCCGATCAGGCGATGCGATGAACGCTGCCGCCGAGCCCGCCGTTGAATAAACCACACACATCGGCGCACTAGTTAGCAGGCCGGAGTCTCGTTCGTTATCGGAATCAACCAGACGGATCGCTCCACCAACTAAGAACGGCCATGCACCACCACCCACCGAATCGAGAAAGAGCTATCGATCTGTCAATCCTACCGGTGTCCGGACCGGGTGAGTTTTCCCGTGTTGAGTCAAATTAAGCCGCAGGCTCCACTCCTGGTGGTGCCCTTCCGTCAATTCCTTTAAGTTTCAGCTTTGCAACCATACTCCCCCCGGAACCGAACTCTGGTTTCCCGCAGGCTACCCGCCGGGTCATGGAAGCGAACGCCGGCGGATCGCCGGTCGGCATCGTTTACGGTCGGAACTACGACGGTATCTGATCGTCTTCGAACCTCCGACTTTCGCTCTTGATCGAGGAAAACGTGCTTGCCACACGCCATCGCTGCAGTTCGTCTTGCGACGATCCAAGAATTTCACCTCTAACGTCGCAATACGAGTGGCCCCGACCGCTCCCTTCGATCATTGCCTCGCCGTAGACGGAGACCGACAGACGTAGACGAGGCCCTCTTCCATCATTCCATGCTTATCGTATGCAAGCTTGAACAGCCCGCTCTGAGCACTCTAATTTTTTCAAAGTGAACGTACCGGCCGCCGCGGACACTCGGTCAAGAGCACCCTTGGAGGAGAAACCGCCGACCGCGCACGCGCGCAAAACGGACGCGAAGTGAAACGCGGAGGTAGGTAGAGCGGGACCGCGCAACGACAACGACAACAGCGGAGCGAAAGAAGTGAGGGAGGGCGGAGGCGTGCGACCGCGAGGGAAGCGAGCGTTGCCGAGACGACGGGTCGTCGAATGCGACGGCTTAGCACGAAGCAGAAACCACCCAACCACCCCGTTGCAAGCGACGACGACGACGCAGACGACGAACCGGATTCCCGAGAGACGAGCAAACGCCCACGGTTTTTCAGCCGCCGCTGGCCGCCGCCGACAGGGGCAGGGACCGGAATCAAGACTCCGCACCGCCGCAAGAACGAAACACCGCCGCCGAAACACGACAGCGCTACCGCAACCCGCGGAACCCCCATCCGTCCCCTATTCCGCGACTACTCGCACCACCGCCGCTACCGAAAGCGGACACCCGCTACTCCACCGCGCGACTTCGCCGGCAGGACCGCGTGGCGGATGTGCAAGCGGTTGACACCGGCGGAAAGGGCCGGGAATGCGCACGGACGACCAAAGTCAACGACGGACGATGGCGCCGCCGCCCCGGGGCCGCGAACGCGACCACGAACCCGAGTTCGGACTACGAGCTTTTTAACCGCAACAACTTTAATATACGCTACCGGAGCTGGAATTACCGCGGCTGCTGGCACCAGACTTGCCCTCCGGTTGGTCCTCGTTAACGGATTTGAAGTGTACTCATTCCGATCGCGGGGCCTCGACAGAGTCCCGCGTCGTTATTTTTCGTCACTACCTCCCCGTGCCGGGAGTGGGTAATTTGCGCGCCTGCTGCCTTCCTTGGATGTGGTAGCCGTTTCGCATGCTCCCTCTCCGGAATCGAACCCCGATTCCCCGTTACCCGTTGTAACCACGGTAGGCACTTAACCGACCGTCGACAGTTGATAGGGCGGACCCTCGAGAGACCCGTCGCCAGGCGTGAAAGCCAGTGCGATCGACCAGTGAGTTATCCAGAGTCACCAAAGCGGAGCGCGCCGCCCTTTGACCCCGCAGCCGCCACCGTGACAATGACGACGACGAGAGGACGGAATGACGCGCATCGGTCTCAGTCTAATATGTAGCGCCGCGACCCGTAACGGCCGACGCGAGTGCCCGCCCACGAGCGTGACGGCACGAAGGCGACATCAGCGCGCCGGCCGATCGCGGCATGTGTCACATGTATTAGCTCTAGAATTGCCACAGTTATCCATCGCCTCCGAGGAGGATTACGGTCTCGAGGATTAGGTCCGGTTCCTGAGCCATTCGCGGTTTCGCCCGTTCTAATGCGTGGCGTGAACTTACACTTGCATGGCTTAAGCTTTGAGACAAGCATATGACTACTGGCAGGATCAACCAGGTATCGTTATTTGTATTCGACTCTGCCTTCGGCGTGCGGCGGCGGCGTCGTCGTAGTCGTTGTCAACTCGCTTCGGCGGCGGCTATGGCAACGGCAAAACGGCGGACGACGTGCAGCAGAAGCAGCAGCGAACCACGGGAGCCGGTGACGGTGCGCCAGGCCTAGACGTACGAGATCTAGCGCACACGACAGGCTGCCGGTTATCTACTTCAACGAATTTCTTTTCACGGCAGAAGTTTCACACTTTAGTGGGTCATCGACGCGTTTCGGCGGCGGCGACGACGTCCACGCTTCGAGCCGTTGACGGCCTGCGAAACTTGGTGAGACGGACGACACGATGCCACTAGCTGTTCGACATCCAGCTTCCACCCCCACCGCGTGAGACGGACAGTGAACGCGGGAGGGATTTTGGCACGATTATCGGTTCGGCGGACGAGCTAGCACGCGAGCAACGGAAGACGCTGGGCGTCGGCGTCATGCCGTTAAGGCCTGCAAAGACCAAGGAAGACGGACGACACGAAGCGGCAGGTCGTTCGCCAACCAACTTCCGCCGCGGGTGACGGACAGAACGCCGGCGGGGATCCATTATCGGCGGCAGACCTTCGCATTAGCAACAACGGACGACGCGGTGGCGGCGACGCGTTAAGTCCAGCGAACAATGGAAGACGGACGACAAAGAATAGGCGGCTAGTCGTCCGACAACCAGTTTCCACCGCGTGAGACGGACAAGGACGCGGTGGACGACTATCGACTGCGGCGACGTCGTGCCAGCACTCGAGTAGAAACTGGTTTGGCACGATCAACGGTTCGGCGGACGAGCGAGCAACGGGACACGCTGGGCGGCGGCGGTATACCGTTACGGCCTGCAGAGACCAAGGAAGACGGACGACACGAAGCGGCAGGTCGTTCGCCAACCAACTTTCCACCGCGTGAGACGGACAGAACGCCGGCGGGTGGGTCCATTATCGGCGGCAGACCTTCGCATTAGCAACAACGGACGACGCGGTGGCGGCGGCGGCGATGCGTTAAGTCCAGCGAACAACGGAAGACGGACGACAAAGAGTAGGCGGCTAGTCGTCCGACAACCTAAATCCACCGCGTGAGACGGACAGGACGCGGTGAATGACTATCGACGGCGGCGACGTCGTGCCAGCACTCGAGCAGAAACGGGAGACGTACGTGGCTAGTGGTCCGTCCGACATCAGTTTTTGTAACGCCGCGTGAGACAGTCGTACGCGGTGACAGGCAAGCGAGCAACGGAACTCAAAGCTGAGTTGGCGCAAAGGTGATGCCGAAGGAGAGACGAGATGCGCTGTCGATCGCGATATAAAAACCTTTCCTCCCAGCCCCTGGTACGAAAGCAATCAAATCCCGAAGAAGATACGAAACTATGGCGGTCGGCTAGCTAGAGCGTCAGCTGTCGTAACGGTAGCAGCAGCAGCCTAAAGCAACGATCCTTTTTCGCGCGAACGACCCGCTGCTAAGCCAAGTGGTAGACAAGCTGCAGCGGTTGCAAGGCGGCGACACGCGAATAGCCCGATCAAAGCCCGGTGGTAGACGAGCGGCGAAGGGGACCAGGAGTCGTTTGTCAGGGAGCGGCGAAGGGGGCACCGAGACAGACTGAGAGACAGACACTCCAACGACGACGGTGGTTCAATCATCTTCGTTGAGGAGGAGATCAGCTGCAAACGTTGACGGTCACCGGGTCGGCAAGAAAGGAGTAGGCGGCGGAATCGCGAGCGGACAACACATTCGAACTCACCCGATTCCAGATCGCAATGTAAACGAACGAGTCCGATTCGAACACCGAGTCGCAAGACGGGGACTTGACGGTGCAAGTATCGATCACTGAAGTGAGCGCTTCGACGGAACGCGAGTGTGCAAAAACTCGATTTGTCTCCGTCAACCGATCTGACCGACGGCCTGTGCATTAACGACGGGATCTGCGGACGGCAAACGACACTATATCGACCAGCACGGTTCCGACAAACAACAACTAACTGCAACAGGATCGGAGGCTTTCGGCGTGCGTGAGCGAGGCGGCGGGCAAGCTACAGAAGACAACTTAGGCGGCTGCAACATAAGCGTGAGAAGGCGGCTGATGCTGCTGTATCGCCGACGAAGCGTTACCGAAGCACCACGCAAACTCGACGAAACTATTGCAGTTCTGGGCGGCGGTTGTTGATGCAAGAGACCGGGCCACTGCGTTTACGGACGTATATTTTGCGAGCATCCGAATTCGGGCCATCAACCGTAAGACGGTAACGTGGGTTGCCGGTTCCTCCTCCTTCGCTAAGCAGAACGGCGAGCAAAGAAGAAGAAGAAGATCCCCGGCGGCTGGCAGCACTGTCCTCACCTCTGCATGCCGATTAACGATTGCCCTCAACGTGTAGACCGGTAAAGGGGAGATCTGAAGCACGACAGAGGCGGCGAGGAAAGGAGCCAAGAGGATTTTTTGTCCGGGAGGAGAGTCGACCAACAACTGTTCCCTGAAATTGTCGCGAGCAACGCCAGGAGAAACTGTGTGCGGACGCTTGTTCTCCTCCGAAGGAAGCCGACTCGGTTGAAAACGACGACAACGACGAACGACGAACGACAACCACGACCACGACATCGACGAGCAGAGTGGAACAGACAAGGGCGGAAGATCGATCGAACAAACGAACTACGACACCTTGCCTGAGCGCACAAAACACGACGGACAACGAAGGCGGCGGAGGCGGCGACGATGACGAAGACGA
>JBBBDQ010001348.1:592500-627500 GCA_037127315.1 Ascarosepion bandense
CATTCTCGGTATCCTTACCTGCCTATCACCCACCCTCTAACATTTCCTATATTTAATCATCCTTTCTCCACTCTATGTAGCCCCCTGCGCAGTAGTGGCAGTGACATGCCTTGCTCGGGGTGAAACACTTATAAAAAAAAATGTCAGCCCTTAAACTAAATTATCTTTGTAGGAGAGAAAGTGTTTTAGAGTCAAAAATTTTGAAATAGAAATAGCAATTAAACTTTATCAGAAATATACTTTATTAGTAATACATTTTATCAGTAATACATCTTATCAGTAATACATCTTATCAGTAATAGGCTAATATGAGTATTAAGGTTATTTTTTTTCATAGGCATCTTGATAAAGTTCCGGATAATTACGGCAATGTGAGTGATGAGCAAAGAGATCTCTTTCATAAGAATATTAAAACAATGGAAAACGCCACCAGCGACGGTGGGACAAACGAATGATTGCTGATTACTGTTGGAGTATCAAAAAGAACTTAAATCACATTGAAAATGACAGACATTCAAGAAAGAGAAAAATTTTGCCGTAGCTTCTATGTTCACGAACGTTTTATTTCTATTGTTTGTTTATTAAATGATTTAATGAAAATATATTTTGGTTTTGGTATATTCAGTTGTGTTATTTCTAAAGACTCAGGGTTTTGATTGTTATTAAAAAATACTAATTCTCAATAAGCAGACAAAAACTCGTTAGTGTAAATACGAATTGAGAGGTTTCTACGATTTTAATTTGTGAAATTTTGCCATCGGTCAGTATCATATATGTAGAAAAAAATAAATGAAAAAGTTCTATTTTTTAAAAATGAGGAATTTTTTTACAGCAAAAACGGTAGCAAACCAAGGAGAATTAAAGTCATTATCAGATTCAGCGCCCTCAAACTGGCTAAAAAAAGAGTTTGTTGTTTTGACTCAATTTTTTTATAATCATTATAATTATTGTTCCAAGCAAGGCATTTTACTGCCACTGTTTTGCAGGGGGTTACATAGGAGGAAAGTTAGAAGAAAGAGTGACAGGTTATAGAGGGTGTCAGGAAGTGGATAAGAGAAGGATGAGAATCCTGATGAGAGTGGAGTGGACGGAGAAAAGAGCATGAGAGAGAGGATACAGGTTAGTGAGGTAGGAGATGGTTTTTTTATAATCATATCGCCCCAAGCAAGGTATGTTACAGCCAGTTTTGCAAGTGGTTAAATAGGTGTCAAGTTATGAAAAAGAGTGACAGGTTATAGAGGGTGCCAGGAAGTTGCCAAGAGAAGGATTATAAGAATACTGAAGAGAGTGGAGTGAACGGAGAAGGGAGCATGAAAGGAAGGATGTAGGTTAGTGAGATAGGAGATGACTACTGACCTTACATTTAAATTCTTGGAGATTATAGCTGTCGGGGAAGCAAGTAAACAGAAGGAAATTTCACAGGCGGGAAGTGCGAGAAAAGAAGCAGATGGAATAGAATTTATATTTACATTTTATTGATTTCACAGTAAAATGGTGGGACCTATTTGATAATCTTGTGGTTCGAGTAAATTCATATATAGGGGGCTCCAGTGAGCTAAGTTCATCGGAGCAGAAGCCGTGAATGTATTTTGCGCCGGTGTGAAAGTGACTGTATCTGAGACGCTAATTATTTTTTTTTGCTCATCAGTGTAATCTATAGTATTGAAATTTAAAACCTTGTGACATCCAACTTGAAATTTTGCTTTAAGCTTCGAGTTTCCTTCTTCACGCAATGTTTGGGCTCTTTGAATGTCAGAAAAAATGCCAGCCTATTTTAAACGGAAAATATTTTGAAACATAATCTTTTGAAAAAAATATACTTATTCATCGTAGCCCAGTGTATGTATTACACTTTAAAGGTTACATCATCTGTTATTCATGGGCGGTCACCCATTCAGCTACTAATCAGTTAACATCGTTGAACGTACCTGAACTGGTGAGTTGGCCGAAAGCATACGTAAGGTAATTAATGTAAAACGTAAATGCAGGCTCCAAAGAAAAATAAGTATCGGGATATTATGCAATATCGTCTTTTAAGCAGTTAATGACAGATATTTTCATCATAGACTAGAATTGAACATATTTATGATTTTGCTCTTAATAGCTAACGTTTTAATACAAAGTAAATTTCAGTAAAAGGTTTCTGGTTGGGTGGCATTTGTCTTTTTTTTTTTTTTTTTTTTAATCATTTCACCCCGAGCAAGGCAGAAACGCCACTGATGTGCAGGGGGTTACATAAATGTAGAAGGATTAATTAGAAAAGAGTGAGGAGTGCAAGCTAGTTAGAAAGGAACAATAGAAAGCTGAGAAAGCAGGTGCAATGACAGATACATGGGCGGAGAAAACGTGAAGATTATACAGGGGAGGGGAGAGAGCTAGAGTCCAGTGGTTAGTAGGTGAGTATTAACTTTGCTTTTAAATTTCTGGAGGTCGTAGCCGTCAGGAAAGCAAGAATACGGGAGTGAGTTCCACAGGCGGGAAGTGCGAGAGAGGAAGCTGCAGGAGTAGAATTGTCGTCTGCGTTTGGCTAACCTGACTGTCTATTAAACAAACAACGTAGCCGTTGTTAAATCGATGAAAACGTTCAAAATTTTAAGCTATGCGGAATCTATTTGTGAAAGGTTCGTCACTGTATTTGCTGAGTTTCAAAAATAATTTTTATTACGAATCGTTGGAACCTGAGCAAATTATTTTTCCCTAAAGAGCATTGAACAATTGGTTTATTTTAATGAGGCAGCAGAGCAGAAAATGCCTATTTCTGTAGAAGCAAATCAACCATTGATTTTCTTGCATGACTAAATCAGTATTTATGTCGCAAGTAGCACTCAACACACGTTCCTGCAGCTATTATAGAAATATAGAAATTATATGATGCATTTTTACATTTGGTTAATTCAGCACCTCCTGGTTATCAATTTGTTCGCCTCATACAAGGTTTTGCCAGCGGTTCTAACAATTAATGTCTTAAATAATATTACAGAGAATATTCTTATAGAAAAGGTACATATGTTTTGGGATATTTAATGGAGTATATTTAATATCAGTTAAGTGCCATACGTAATACACGCTTTGAGTGATCATGTCTCGAAAGAGACATGACTGACTGGGCAGAACGATATTTAATAGAGTATATTTAATATCAGTTAATCGCCATACGTAATACACGAATATTTATTATCAGATAAGTGCCATACGTAATACACTTCATACAAGATTTTTTCCAGCGGTTCCAACAATTAATGTCTTAAATAATATTACAGAGAATATTCTTATAGAAAAGGCACTCAGTTTTTAGGATATTTAATGGAGTATATTTAATATCAGTTCAGTGTTATACGTAATACACGCTTTGAATGATCATGTCTCGAAAGAGACATGATTGAGTGGGCAGAAGGATATTTAATAGAGTATATTTAAAATCGGTTAAGGGCCATACGTAATACACCCTTTGGTTGATCATGTCTCAAAAGTGACATGACTGACTAGGCAGAAGATAATCTGGCAATAGTTTGCCTTTGCTTTCTGTGGTAGACTGGTTGCCAGCCAAGGTTATAAAACTTAATCTGTTTTATTATTTATTATTAGCTGGAGGGTAGAGACGGAAATATACCTTTCTCAAGGGTATTTGTGCATAAGTGAATGCCAGGAATTCAACTGAAATTCGAACTCGGTTCCCCGATTTGTCGTTTCGAATCGATATCCACTGCATCCCAACGCACATCCTCTATCGCATGTTTAATATACAATAAAAAAAATGGAGGATTTTTATTTAATATCTTATTTTCATTTAATATCTTTTCGTATTCCGGCACCTTGATATGGTATAATGGTTAGCAGGGTTTGTCTCGTTAAGATCATTACAATTTAGTAGCGAGTTGTATTATAACTGGATGTATATGCTTCGGCCATCTAAGTAAGGAAAGTTTTCCAAATACTTTTCAGTGACGGAGACTTTGAAGTGTGTGAGATTTTTAAATCCTAGAAAGCAAAAAGTCTAAATGAAGAGTCTCTCTCTCTCTCTCTCTCTCTCTCTCTCTCTCTCTCTCTCTCTCTCTCTCTCTCTCTCAAGGCGGGAGAATTCGTTTTTAAATGAAATTTCACATTTTTGCTGATTCGTCAATTCACAGACAATTAACTTTCCTTTTATTTTTGCATTAGTTCTCACTATCAACCGACCCCATAAATATAATTCATTAATGAAATCTATTTTCAACCAAACGTGTGGCTGTTTATTAGTGTTTATCTATTTTTGTTTCAATTCATTCGTAATTCAATTCATTGTTAAAGTGATTTAAAACCAAATCTATTCACAAGCTTTTAATTCAAGTAATTTGAAGATAGACATAGACACTTCAGAAACACTTCAAAAGCAATGCTTCCAGTTTCATGGAAACTGCAATAGATTCAATGAAATCATCCATTTTATATGATTTTTCGGGTAAAATACACATTGTCTCTATATATATTTTAACAGAGTGGTTATGTATTTTCTCCAGCAGTGAACAAGAGCCTGAATGATGTGCTTATAGAACAAACCTATGCTATTCTTTTACAAATATAACTATCGCAATTTCTGAAAATCATTACTTAGTTCTCAAAAATGCTCATATCCATTTTTCTGGTCGGCTTAGATATTTATCAAGAATCAATGTATGTCGATGGGATCTATATCGTACTTGAAGTGTTAAATATATTATTGGATATTAATGTTTATCAATTATTTGAAATACTTTGATTTGTGAACAGAATTTTTTTCTGAAAAATAATAGATGTTGTCCTTTTTCTATCGTATATCTTAATAGTAATTTAGTTTCATTTAAGCAACATATCACTTAGAATTTTTTGATTAACACTTAATTTAAGAATGATTCCAGCAATGAATGTTCTCAAAATTTGAAGTAAATATTCAAATTTCATTTGAAAATTTAATATAATTTACTCACCTATCGATTACACCATTATGAATTCCTGTCACTGTATATGAAACTCACTATTGATTACTAATGCAAAACATTAGTCTCACTGTAGACTACTCTCATTACAGATTGCACCGACTGTAGATAACACTCGCTATAGATTAGTCTCATTACAGATTAATTTCACAATGGATTACTCTCACTGCTAATTACTCTCATTAAGTATTAATCTCATTATATATTAGTCTCAATATAGATTACTCCCATTGCAGATTCCTCTAATTATAGATTACCCCCACCAAAGATTATATATTTATACATTACTCGTACTGTAGATTACCCCAGTGGAGATTATTCTGATTCTAGATTACTATTAGTATAGATTAGTCTCATTAAATATTAACCCGACTGTAGATTATACTCACTATACAGTAGTCTTACTGTAGATTATTTCCAATGTAGATTATTCCTTCTGTAGATTTACGATCACTATACATCATTCACACAATACGTCACTCTTACTGTATATTACTCTCACTGACGATTACCCTTACTATAGTTAACTCCCACTGTAGATCACCCACATTATCACTTCCTCTCACTATAGATGACCCCACTATCTCAGTTAATTCAACTGAAAATTAATCTCTTTTTGATTTCCCCTACTATATATTACACTCAATGTAGATTACCTGACTATAGATTTATGTACTGTAATCTTCCCCCACTATAGATTACCCCCCCACTAAAAATTACCCCCACTAAAAATTAATCGCTCTGTAGATTATACCCTTTATACATTATCCTCACTGTCGATAAAACCATCTTATATTAACCCCATTATAAATTATCCTCATTGTAAAGTAGTCTCACTATCCATTAATCTCACTGCAAATTGCTCTTACTCTAGATCAATCCTGCTGCAGATTAATCTCACTATAGATTATCCCAATATAGAATACTCTAACGAAAATTAATCTCACTAATGTGGATTACTCCTACACTAGATTAATCCTTCGGTAACTTATTCTTATTGTATATTAGTATCACTATAGATTAGTCTCACTGTACATTAATCCCACTGTAGATTATACTCAATGTATATTACTCTCACTAGAGATTACTATCCGCTAGGTTCTTCTTCTTCTTTTATGTACCTTGTCCCTTCAGGACGTAGGCGATCATGGCCTTCCACGTCTCCCTATCATTGATGGCTCTTAGCACGCTTTCTCCTGTAACGTCTCTCAGCCCCCGTTTCTGTCATCCACCTGCTCAGGCCTTTTAAATATGTTATCCGTTGCTTTCCTCTCTTTTCCCCTCTATCTGGCCTGTTAGTATCAGGTTCTCTAAGCCCTCCTTCCTCATTGCATGTCTCAGGAACTATAGTTGTCTCTTCCTGATGCTCAGTATTAATTTCCTTTTCGTTTCCATCATTTTCAAAACCTCATCATTGCTCACATGCTCTGTCCACGATATCCGCAGCATGCTTCTGTAGAGCCACATTTCAGCTGCTTCAAGTTTTCCCTTCATCTTTGTAGATATTGTCCAACATTCGCTGCCATATTGAATGTAACCTAGACGATATTCTTCAATATCCGCTACATTCACTATTGATTTGTCTCTCCCTAGATTGTTACTCTCAAATAGATTACTCCCGTTATAGTTTAATCTTTCGAGAGATGAGCCTCACTGCAGATTACTCGCACTGTAAATCACTTACATTGTGAAATATTCTCGATTTAGATTCGTTCACTATAGCTAGGTCGCAGTCTAGAGTACGGCCACTGTGGATTACTCTCACTATAGATTTGTCTGATTATAGATTACTCTCAAATAGATTACTCCAGTTATAGTTTACTCTTCTTGAGAGATGAGCCTCACTTCAGATGTGTGTGTGTGTGTGTCTGTTTATCTGTCTGTATGTCCTTTTTACAAATCCTCAATTTTTATCCGATTCTCACCAAATTTCACACAAATATTCTTTAGGCTGAGTCTGAGCTCCAGGACCATGGATTAGTTTTAAAGCTTTCATTACACCCGAGCAACGCCGGGTTATACTGCTAGTATATATATATATATATATATATATATATATATATATATATATGTGCGATTATTAAACTGTCGCAATCATTTTATTAGGTACGATTGATAAATTGTCGCAATTATTTTATTACTTAAAATATTTTTTAGTCTGAGTTCCAGGACCATGGATTAGTTTTAAAGCTTTCATTACACCCGAGCAACGCTATACTGCTAGTTGTTAAAAAACCTGAAGTTCTTCATGATTTTATCGGATATGAACAAATTTCTGAAAAATACGTGAGATTAAGTTTCAGAAAACAATAATTCCTTACAATCTCTTTTACATAACTGGTGAATGGTAATTAAATAAACAAAGCAACAAATATATGACATAATATTATTTTTCTATTAAGAGCCAAAGCAGTCAAATACAACTACTACTTCTACTCGCTAAGTTTCTTTTCTCTCACTTTCTGCCTGTAGAATTTCCTTCCGTAGAAGTTGCTTTCCTAATAGCTACAATCTCGAAGTGTTTAAAAGCAACGTCAATTGGAATCTGCCGTCTTTTCGCTCTACTCTCATGTAACTCTCTTTACATCAGTATCATCATCGTTCACTTCTGCATTTTCCGAAACTCCCTGTAATTTGTTCCTCTTCACTCTCCTCTCATGTAGCCCCCTGCGCATCAGTGGCAGTACTGCCTTGCTTGGGGTGAAATGATTATAAAGAAATTAAAAAAGCAACACAAAAACGAATATTTTAAATAAGGAATGTTTATTAATATTCTAGAATGCCTTTCTCACAGATAGATTGTCAAAAACCTAATGCTGTAAGGAAATTCAATACGAGGTTGCACCTGTCCAGATCTTCACAGGTAAAAATACCGAGTGTGTACCTAGATCGAAACCATCTTCATTCCCTTTATATCCGATTCACACTGCTTAAATAGCTGTGACTTTATGGAACAGACCTCTAAGATCAAAACAATCTCGATCTTTTCATTACTAGAAGTGTCTTCATAGTCTGCTTCCATTCTGTCATTTAAGTGTCATATGTGATACTCGCTTAGACGATCATGTCTCGAAAGAGACATGACTGACTGGGCAGAAAGTTTTCACACAGTATGTTGCCATTACTTTCTGTGGTAGACTGGTTGCCAGCCAAGGGCTATAGAACCCAACCTGTCCTATTATTTGACTCATAGCTAGAGGGGGAAGAGATTTATTATATTATTAAGTAGTCATAAGTAGGGGATCAGTTTATTACTTTATAGCAATATAACACTGATCCCCCACTTTATACCAAATAGAAGCCTTAATCATGTTTTCAACTATTATATTCATTCAGTCAGATAAGTGCCATAAGTGATACACGCTTTGGGCGATCATGTCTCGAAATAGACATAACTGACTGGGCAGAAGATTTTCGCGCAGTAGGTTGCCATTATTTTACGCAGTAATCTGGTTGCCAACCAAGGTTATAAAACGTAAACTGTTCTGGCATTTAACCCATAGTTGGATTAAGATGCGATGTATTAATACATTTCCTAGGGTAATGTGCGCATTGATTTCAGCTAGAATTTGAACTCGCCTCTCCAATTTATCTTTCCGAATCAATATACACTGCACCATTGATCAAATTTTGCTATATAAATTGAGATAGTAACCGTCTGTTTTGATTTGCACCTTGGCTTTGTTTTGGTGACAAATTAGTAATTATCAACAAAATGATTTTCTTGCTTATTATATTCCAAACAGTGTTCGTGTTATAGCGCCCAGTGCTCTTTGGATATTTCTGTAACAGGTAAGCGTATATTGCTATACTGCAAGAATGGCAGAAGTCTCTTTTTACGAAGAAATGTGGTATTTGTAACACATCTGTTGCCAATAAAATACAACACAAGTTTGTAAAAGATGCACAATATTCTGGTAACTGTCTCGTCAACCTAAGGTACGCAGACGATACACCGCTGATAGCAGACACACAAAGGAAACTACAAGACCTCCTAAAGAAGGTAGCTAAAGAAAGTAACAAGAAAGGACTAGAAATAAACTGCACAAAAACTGAATGCATAGGCATCAGTAAAAACTTCAGCCCAAAATGCCAAATACAGGTCGAGGATACTAGAATCAAGCAGGCACAAAAATTTAAATATATAGGAAGCGTTATAACAGAGAACGGAAAGTGAGACTCAGAGATCCGAAGGCGAATTGGCATGGCGAAGGAAGCATTCCAGAAGTTATTAAGAAACAGGATATTTTCGCTAGAAACAAAGAAAGAGAGTACTGGATTGCTATGTGCTGTCCGTCCTTCAATATGGCAGTGAATGATGGACAATACCATCAAAGATGAAAGCAAAACTTGAAGCAACTGAAATGTGGTTCTACAGAAGGATGCTGCGAATATCATGGATCCGAGCATGTGAGCAATGATGAGATCTTTGAAATGATGGAAACAAAAAGGAAAGTAAAACTGAGCATCAGGAAGAGACAGCTGAAGTTCCTGGGGCTCGCAATGAGGAAGGAGGGCTTGGAGAATCTGATACTAACAGGCCAGATAGAGGGAAAGAGAGACAGGGGAAAGCAACGGATAACATATTTGAAGGACCTAATCAGTTGGATGACGAATCGAGGATTGCATGGTGTAACAGGAGAAGGCGTGCTCGGAGCCACCAGGGATTAGGGAAACGAATAGGTAAAGTGTCATTTAGCTTTTGGAGGAACAGTGTAAATATTACATAGATTAATAGAGATTAGTGTAACGATCACATTCTTTTGGTGAGAAATAATGTGTCATGTAAGCTTGGCAAGGAACAGTGTAAATAGCATGTTAGTCGGTGAGGATTAGTGTCACTCTCAATTTTGTTTGCTGAAAGATAGTGTAAATGCCATGTATTTTTGATGAGGAAGAGTTAAATATTAAGTAAGTTGATGAGGATTAGTGGAACTGTTATGTTATTTGGTGAAGAAAAAGTGTAAATATTATGTACTAGCAGTATAGACCGGCGTTGCTCGAGTGTAATGAAAGCTTTAAAACTAATCCATTATACTGGAGCTCAGACTCAGCCTAAAGAATATTTGCGTGACGTTTGGTAAGAATCGGATAAAAATTGTGGATTTTATAAAGGTTATACAGACAGATAGACAGACACACACACAAACATCTTGCCTTATATATATATACATATATACATATATATATATATATATATATATATATATATATATATGTATATATGTATATATATATTATCGATTTTTTTCTACACTATTGTAAGAACTTCAACTTTCCTGGTATCGATATCAAATAAGTTTTTTTTTGTCGTAAACTGAATTTTGAACGCTAAATAAGTCATCTGAGTAAATGGTATCATAGCTGAGACTAAGAACTACAATTATACCTACTTAGAGCCAAACCCGAAGCAAAAACTAAAATAAAAGGGCTGAAAAAATACAGACAGACAGGCAGATAAACAGACATACGCACAAACATCTTGCCCTTGTTATATATATTATCGATTTTCTGCACTATTGTAAGAAATGCAACCTTGAAACTTCTGAATATCGTTTCTTATGTGTTTGTCTATGAGTGTATCAAATTTGATTAAAATCGGACCACTCCTTCTATAACCCGATTTTTTGATCATCGATTTTCGATATTTATCAGGAGTACCTCGACAAAGACACTAGCTAAGAACACTCGCAGACGCTTATAGTACAACTGTGTAAATTTTCAAGAAAATCGGTCCAGCCGTTTCGGATTTTATAGATAACGGGAACACACATTCAGACAGACACATACACACACATACACACACACAATCAAAGTTCCATTTATAAATACGTTTAGATTTTGATGGAGAACATTATGAATGTAACGTAGTTTAGTGAGGATTAATGTAAATATCACGTTTTTTGGTGAGGAATAATGTAAATAAAATGTAGCTTAGTAAAGAGGAGTGTAAATATCCCGTAGGTTAGTGAGGATTAGTGTTTACTATCAGGTATTCTTTGGTGAGGAATAGTGTAAATTCCATGTAGCTTGGTGTAGAACAGTATAAATACGTTAAGATTCATGTAATTTTCACGTTATTTGGTTAGGAATAGTGTAACTGTCATGTTTTTTTGTGGGGCATAGTGTAGAAGTAAGTAAAGATAAGAATAATTATAATGGCCAGCTTTGCACTGAGTTGGAATATCCATGGGTGGAGCTGCAAAATATTTAAATGCTGCGTGTTGGGCAGTAGAGCGTATTTTCGTTCTTTCTGGAAATGGAGTTATAAAATTGTGCAAATGACCAAAACCCTTTCCAGTTCTTAACATCATGAAAAAATATATTTCTTTTCTTTTTATCTTCTTTATTGTTTTATTTATTTTATTTTATTTTCCCAGTACAAATGCATTTATTTCTGTGAAAAAGAAGAACTTATTTGGGAAATATAACCCGTTTCTCGGAGTGTGTATTTCGTTGGAAGTTCAGTTTGAGATTGCTGTAAATTCAATGAGTCTCCATCTAAAGTATCTTCCTTAGCAGATAGTTTATCTGAGGGCATGTCATTATCAGTAATTGGTGTTTCTTTTGGTTTTGGATCAGGTGGAGATTTTGTCTTTATTACAGGCTTCAACCTGTCCAAGGACACATTTTGTTAATTTCCAGAACAGAGCTCAATAGTAAAATACTTTTTTTTTCTCTCTAGTACTTCAAACAGTTCAGCATAAGGAGTGCTTCACTCTGTCAACTTATAACCAGACATGTGTGCACTATTTTAATTCTTGGGGAATTATGTGTTTTGGAACAGTGTGTTTGTATCTTTTAGAGAGAAATCCAGTTTCTAATCTCATCATTTCTTGTGCTAATTGCCAAACATTTTCACTGGTGGACTCTATAGTCCTTTTCAACCATAGGCTTGGGTAGGAGCTCTGAAGTTCCTGTTACTGCAATAATTGGAGTAGATAGACTAAACTATCGCCCGGTTCACCCTCTACCCACGTCTATTGAACATGTGAAGAGGCTCATCCCTTTTTCCCTGTTTAGGATGTGGTTTGCGGCTTTCTCTTTTCCAATCTTTTCACTCTTACGTAGCCCCTGCGCATCAGTGGCGTTACCCCGCCTTGCTTGGGGTGATATGATTAAAATAAAAAGTGTCATATAGCTTGTTGGGGACCAATGTAAATATCACTGATGATGATGATGAGGATTAGTATAACATTGAACACCCTACATATATATATATATATATATATATATATATATATATATATATATATATATATCTTCAGAGAGGACGTTAACACAAAAGCAACCACCATCAGCGATATTGACATACAACTCCACTAAGCAACGGCAACAGTTACTAAAAATAGCAAACGTAGTTCGGAAATTTGTAATGTGGTTCTATGACGTCACAACGCGTGAGAGCTCGAAATGATAACAGAACCATATATTCAGATGCAATGTAATGTGTTATGACCAGATTTAAATGTGATTTTATTAAGTGTGGGTTGTTTGGATTTAATGTAGATGGCCTCCAAGATAAAATCGTCGCTGATGGTGGATGTTTCTATGTTAACGTCTTTGTAACCTCTCTGAAGATGGCTCATGCGAGCCGAAAGCTTAGAACCAAATTAATAAAAAAATCCCCAAAGTTGAAGAATTTTTGTTTTCATTTTCATCTGAAATTAAAGCCAAAATACGATGTTTAGAACGGACCATGAACAAACATAATAGACATTTCTTATATTTAACAGTATATGCTTAGAATATATATATATATATATGTGTGGGGGGGGGGTGTGGGGGGGGAAGATTCATATACTGATTGATTGCATTGAAATTGCTGTATTCTTTTCTCAAAAGTTTTCTTGTCAGTCAAAATATGGTATCTGGAGGAACACAGCGTCAGATGCGACTAAGATTTTAATTTAATTTTTCTTGTGTTCGTACGAGTGCTTTCTAATCTAGACACAAAATGTGTTTAAATTTTCCAGAGAACGTTCTCATAGAATTCACTAATAACACCTTCACCACTACTTTATGCAAAAGAAGAAAAAAACATGAGCAGGAATTATTACCACCTAAATTTTAAGACAGAATGCACATATAGCTTACAAAAATTTCTCACGACAGCACACAAGAATTCATCGTTTTATCTAACGAATCAATAACTTAAAACAGACCTGATTTAAAATTGGTTCTCCTAACGACCACATCGACCATCACTATTTCTCTCTAAATTAACTAATAAGAATATACAGATAAAAAAAAATTAATGTCTCCTATACATGTATAATATATATATAAGTAAATTAACCTAGTGAGCCAACAACCTACCAAGGTTTCACCTATACGGATCTTCAGGGAAGTTTGGCCCCTTCCCTGAAGATCCGTATAGGTGAAACCTTGGTAGGTTGTTGGCTCACTAGGTTAATTTACTTATTCTGCTCTGCTTACGTATTGAGCGCTTTTTTGTTATTGATTACTTGTCTCGGGTTTTTTCTTTGGCCTACGTACTGGCTCGGTCAAAATCGCATTGGTATGTATGTAGGTATATATGTTAATCAATTTTTATGAAGAATTATTCATGATTAATAATTCTTCATGAAATATATAGTTTTTTTTTATAATCATTTTATAAGCATTTTACTGCAACTGTTTTGCAAGGGTTTATATAGGAGGAATGTTATGAGAAAGAGAGACAGGTTATAGGGGATGTCAGGAAGAGGGTAAGAGAAGGATGAGAATACTGATGAGAATGGGGTGGACGGATAAAGGAGCATGAGAGAGAGGATGCAGGTTAGTGAGATAGAATATGATTTTTATTATAATCATATTGCCCCAGCAAGGCATTTTACTGCCAGTGTTTTGCAGGGTGTTAAATAGAAGAAAAATTATGAGAAAGAGTAACAGGTTATAGGAGGTGTCAAGAAGTGGGTAAGAGAAGGATGCGAATATTGATGAGAGTTGTGTGAACGGAGAAAGGAGCATGAGAGTGAGAGAGAGAGAATGGAAGTTACGGATAAAGGAGCATAAGAGAGAGGATGCAAGTGAGTGAGATAGGAGATGACCATTGACTTTACATTTAAATACTTGGAGATTGTAGCTGTCGGTAGAGCGATTAACCTACATATATAAATAGATCGATTAACTTACATATAATCGGTACTTTAATTTGTATTATGATATAATTAACTTAATAGGTATTAAAATTTATGCCTATTAAGAATATATAGAAAATTGAAAGGATGAACAGAAATAAAAGTAGTTTCTTCTTTTTCTATGTGCCTTGTCCCTTCAGGACCTAGGCGTTCATGGCTTTCTACGTTTCCCTATCCTTGATGGCTTCTGAGCACGCCTTCTCCTGTTACACCACGCAACCCTCGTTCCGTCATCCAACTGATTAGATCCTTCAAATATGTTTTCCGTTGATTCCCCTGTCTCTTTTTCCCACTATCTTACCTGATAGTATCACGTTCTCCAAGCCCTCCTTCCACATTGCATGTCACAGGAACTTCCGTTGTCTCTTCCTGATGCTCAGTATTAATTTCCTTTTTGTTTCCATCATTTCCATGATCTCATTATTGCTCACTTGCTCGATCCATGATATTCGCAGCATCCTTCTGTAAAACCACATTTCAGTTGCTTCAAGTTTTTCTTTCATCTTTGATGGTATTGTCCAGCATTCACTGCCATATTGAAGGATGGACAGCACGTAGCGATCTAGTACTCTCTTCCTAGTTTCTAGCGAAATTTTCTTGTTTCTTGATACCTTACTCAACTTCTGGAATGCTTCCTTCGCCATGCCAATTTCGTATTCGGATCTTTGTGTCGCCCTTTCCGTTTTGTTAGAACACTTCTCAGGTATTTAAATTTTTGTATCTGCTGGATTCTAGTATCCCCGACCTGTATTTGGCATATTGGACTGCCCTTTTTGCTGATGACCATGCATTCGGTTTTCTTGCAGTTTATTTCTAGTCATTTCTTATTGCTTTCTTCAGCTACCTTCATACTAAAAGTCCCTTTAAGATAGATTGAAATCTTTTTTAGTTTTTCCATGACTGGGATGCATAGAAACTTAAGACAATATCCTTGGGGCTATAGGGTATGGATATCACCAGAAAGAAGTAGTCTAGTCTCTAACTGAATGAAATGACACTTTCCCGTTAAGCTTGTGTCGGGTGGGTGCCGAAATCATTTCTCAGTTGCGTCTCTGTACTCGAAGACAGAGTGCGGCTCAAACGTAGCTCCGTCCGCGACGACAGGGTTACTTCTGAGAAAAATTACACTGAACAGATACCCAGTCACCAGAAACACTCTCCGGCAGCCGCGCCACCCCATTGCAGCCAAAGGGTGGACCAGGTGCTAGTCACATGGGCCAGCTCAACCGGCGGTTGAGAGGACTGTGGAATTTTTGTCCCTGTGCCCGTCCGTGCGCAGTCGGGCCCCCACCTAAAATAAATGACCTTGTGTCACATCCCGCTCCAGAGGGGAAGTAGGGTAAATACCAAATATAACCTAAATTTTCAAATTTCAATGTTTACCTTCATTCTTATTAGTTAAATTAAACAGACACAAAAAATCTATTTTTTCTGTCTCCCGCCATATTAATTCTTTAAATAACAAGTGTATTATTCAAATGTAAATCATTTTCACCATGGTTATTGAACATTGCTTGATGACGTGATATATTCTTGAAACAAAGCAATTTCCATGTACAATGGAAATTTAATTAATTTTGAATAAAAACAAATTTAATGAGATTATATTATTATCTAGGATATATGTAGTATTGGGCACATTTTAATAAAATAAATGCCAAACAATCTGATTCAAATCCTGTTGGTTCACTTCGCCTGAATATAATAAAAAGTGAAACCGCAAATGTTCTTTTAAAAAATATAAAAATATATTCGTAGAAAATATAGAATATATATATATATATATTCATAGAAAATATAGAAAATATAATATATATATATATATATATATATATATATATATATATATATAAAATATATTGTGTTCTGTATTTTATTATATTCTATTCTGCAACACGGCCGTCTTCAATCATGGTTTTTCCGTCATTGTCTTGTTTGTGTGTGGTTGTAATTCACGTCTTATACTCATGAGGGAATCTCTTTCCGATTATTATCATGTCTTGCAAACCGGCGATATCTCCAGTTACGCGATACTAATATAAATATTAATACGCTACAGTAGCACGTGTAGTACAATAGGACAAGTTACATGGCAATAACAAAATAGGCATTTGATATAACAAAAAAAACAAGTACACTACATTAAGACAATTGAAGGGGTAATATAATGATTTGGGAAGGGTTAAATATCGGACAAAGGAAAGTTTTGTTTTTATTTCTTTGTTTTCGTATCTATTTTTATCTATTTATAAGTAGACAGACACACACTTATATACACATACGTATACACTGACTATGCTGTGTAGGGTTTCATGTCTGTGTTGCTGCGTTCGTTCTTGCTAGTACATGTATAAATTTGTGTGTGTGCGTATGCCATTCGTCTGTTCGCGTGTTGTGTATCTGCTTGTGCTTGGGGGTCATGATCTATTAAGTGCTGTTTTAAATTTGTTTATAAAGTTTTATTTTATATTTGTAGGTATGACTAATTGTCTGTTTGATATAATGGCATAATACTAAATTTGCCTTGATTGCCTTGGAAGATGTGTTTGTGATATAAGGAATTTTCTGTTGTTTGAAAGTTTGATGTTGCTTCTATGAAGGAAAACTCTGTTGTTTAGTGCTTGGCTGATTCCAATATAAGGTTTATTTTATTTTGTGCACATTTTTGGAGTTGCAGTTCAAATTTTTGTGAATGTCTTTGTTGGGTTTTTAAATGTGTACGTGGGTGTTTCCTTCTATAACGATGTAACAAACCCAATATCTTTGTAATATTTTGTAACTAAATTTGGATGAGGTTAATAGGCGTTTCAGATTTTTTGATTTGCGTTTGATCTTAATTATTTTGGTCGTTTTTAAGATGTTTTTCATATTGCCATTTTTGTTTAGTAAGTGTAATTTTTAAAAAGTTTCTGTGAAAAATTCTGATTTGTTTTTGCTGTATGTTGAGACATATGCTAGAGTCTGCTTGATATTGCGTTTTGTTTTTTGTTTTGTAGTTCGTCTGCGCTGTGGTGCAGTGGATATCGGCTCGGAACGAGAAATCGAGGAGCCGAGTTCGAATTCCCTTTGAATTTTTTGCGTTCACTTCCGCGTACATAATCTTGGAAAAAGTATTAATCCGTCTCTCTCCCCAGTTATGAGTGAAATAACAGGACCGATTGGGTTCTATAGCCTTGGCTGGCAACCAGTATAGCGCAGAATGTAATGGCAACCTACTGCGGGATAATGCCCAGTCATTCATGTCTTTTTCGAGGCATGATCGCCCAAACGTGTTTCACGTATGGCACTTAACTGATTGAGTTCGCCTAGAGATATTTTTCTGCCAGTGCAAAAACTTTGTTTATAAGCGTTGTGGGGGTACTTTCGTTTTTTTATAGTTTCATGTAGTCCTTCTAGGCGGGTTTTTCGGGGGTGTTTGTCGGCCACTATAGTGTAAACCCTACGTGCTAAGGAATAGAGTGTAGATTTTAACCAGCTTTTTGTGTGATGGATCCTAAAATGAAAACACTTTTAGGGTCTGTAGGTTTGTAGTAGATATCTGTGATTATGTGGTTGTTCCTATTTCTACTGAGTATTCTTAAAAATGGTCATTCGCGGAAGTTATATTCTTGGTTGAATTTTATTTCGATGTAAGTTCTGGAGTAGAGTATGAAATTGGTTAATATAGCCCCATGAGGACTTCTAGAAGATGAAGTAATCATCCAAGTTTTTTTTCCAAGACTTAATGAAGTGGGTTTTCATATTTCATATTAGTTTCTTCTAGGTTAGTTTATGTTAAGGTGGCATATATTGGTGCCATTTTGGTTCCCAGTGCAATATAGTGGGTTTGGATGTAGTTTATATTGTCACATTCAAAGGTGTTATTTTTTTTAATTAGGTCTATACTACCGATGATGAATTCTTTGGTGAATCTAGGGTGTAGCATTTCTGGGTGCTTTTCAATCCAGAATGAAATTACCTGTTTACCTAACTCACGGGGTATATCGGCTACTGATGTCGAATTTTGCCATAAGTGTTCCCGGATCTACGTTTTGTGGTATGGAGCTAAGGAATTGAATATCATCTCTGATGTAGCTTTTTATTTGCTTCGGGAATAGTTGTAGTATTATGTTTACTAAGTTATTAGTAATTGGACAAGCTGGTCCTGCTAATATGGGTCTGAATGTACGTTCACTAAAATTTGGTATGTTAATGTATTTAGATAGCTGGATAGCTGTTTTTATTTCACGTGTTTTGTGAATTTTTGGTGGTCTGTAAACATTGCTAGTTTTTAGTATTAAGTTTAATAGCGTATCTTTTTAATTTTTTTCTAATATCTTATTGTATGTTGTGCAGAGTTTGCTAATTTTTTATATAATATTATTGTCTATATTGGGGTTGACTAGTTTGTAGTTGTACTTATCTCCTACTGCTTCTAGAATGTTTGTTTTATAATATACTAGCATCATAGCCCAGCGTTGCCCGTACAACTCAGAACATTTTAGTAGGAGGAGAAAATTACGGGGTAAAATATTTACATTTTCTGTTGACTAAATCAATTTAGCATAAAAATAAAAATTATTTATTTTGTTTTACTGAAATTAGAAATATAAATCTATTACGGTCTCAGTTCTGAAATTTTCGACGAATATTTAAAAATGTAGACATTGAATTTTAGAGGAAACGTTACATTAATGACATGAATTACAGACAGTTGATTTCATGCATGAAATATTTAGCGAAAAAAAGCTTCATGTTTTTAATTTTATTTTTTGAAGTATGAAATATTAAATCTGAAAACAAAAGACTGAAATAACGAAATTAATCATTAGTACTTTTCTTTTTACATATGTATTTTTGTGTTTATAAAAAAATACTTTTTTAAAAAATATTTCTTTTGTTTCAAAATTACAGTAAAAAATATTCATATTTTTTGTTGACCAAATAAATTTTTAAAACATCGGAATAAAAATTACGTATAAAGGCCCATTTGTTTTTAATAAAAAATATTTTAGTCACGTTTTACACGTGTAATTTGATTTCTGTGACGTAATTCACAGCAACCATCTTTGATCTTAGATGTTTTACGGAGCAAATGTAAACAATCGGCTCCATTGGCCAAAAGGTGCGAAAGGGAAAATTGTTTAACATAAACTCAAAAAGTATGTGTTGACCTGGCTTCCCTGTAGATATGTGTCCCTAGAAAGTTTGAATGGCGCAGCTTAAAAAATATAGGCGTGCATAGGGAACAGTCACACACAGATTCACAGATTGTCTTTTATATATAGAGATTTTATCCATGGTTATTATAGCGCTGACTTTATCTGATTACTTTATAATTTTGTTGTCATTTTCCCGGGTTTTTTCTAAGGCTAAATTTTGTTTCTATGTAAGTTTCTTGGATGGTTTGGATTATTCTTGTAGCTCGACGTTTCAGAGTTTTTCAAAAAATTATGTTTATTTCGTTTATATTATTGTTTTTATTTAGGAAGGAATTGGATTTATTTTTTCCTAATGAATCATCTATAATGTTTCCGTTATTATTGAATTTTATTTTTTAGTCTGAGTTTGCGTTCAAATTCTCTGAGGTCTTTTCTTAGGACTGCTATAATGCTTTTAGGAGCAGAGCATAAATTTAGGCTTAGTTTTAATAGGTCAATTTCGTCGTTGGTAAGTCTTTTTGTGGGTAGGTTTATTATTTTGGGTTTTTTGTTATCTAAATCCGTTTTATTGCACGGACTGTGTATTCTAAAAAAAATAACGATTGTTCTTCACTATTTGTTTTGGATTTTTAACAGACTCTCTCAATGCGTGTCGTGTTTTCTGGCCAGTGAGAATTTGTCTTGATAAAATAATGGTTGTTGTTTCTAGATGCCTACATATACGTGCGTTTGTTTTTGTTTTTAAGTACTGATTATGGTGTATCTAGCTTTGTTGTTTTTTTCTTATGGCATATCAATCGCGGCGGGAAATTTAATGGCAACTAAATTTTATTTATTTATTGCTGGTAATACCTTTTTCTTTCAATAATTTGTTGTTGTTTTTATATAAGTTTTGTGTCTAGTAATACTTTTTTTCTTTCGAGTACCAAGATTCATTGTTTTTTTTGTTTTTTTTTTGGCATGGTCCCCAAGTCCTAAGCTGTTATTTAACCCATAACTGGAGGGAAGGGACGGATTAATACCTTTCCCAAGGATACCAGTGCTTAAGTGAGTGAATGCAGGCTATTCAACTGGAATACGAACTCGGCTCACTGATTTCTCTTTCCGAGCTCATATCCACTACACCACAACGCACATCCGTCACTAAACGCTTACAGTGCTTAACTTCGGTGATCGAGCGAGAACCGGTGTATTCAACGTATATGGCCGTAAGCCATCTAGATTTGTTGTTTCTGAATGGATTTTATGTAGTTCTTGTGTAGAGATTTGTGGAAATTTTTTATTGTATTCTTTGATATGGGTAGAGGTTGTTGGATCAGTTTTGTTGTGTAGGGTGGTGTCTGTAATGGTTGGCTTTGTAGATGTGTATGTCCGTAGTCCTATGATTGGTTGTGTTATAGTGTGATAGCGTATTGTGTGTGTTTGTGTGTTGTTTGGGGTATTCTTGTAATTGCATTTCTTATGTGGCTGTGCAAGTGCGAGATATTATATAACCGGTTTCTTCCTTTGCGGGTGTGTTTACTTCAGTTGTGGTGATCTCCTGTATTTTCTGGTGACGCATGTAGTTGTTGTTGTGTTGGGTAATGTGTTTTGTTTTTAGTTTTGGACGTGTTTTCAGTTCTATATCATTACTCAATTTTTCTTTTCTTGGTAATGTTTTCAGCCAGGTTCTTTTTCTTTCTAAAAGAATACGGGATTTTTTTTTCTTCTTCATGGAATTTCGACTCCCAAAATTCTTATAAGAATTGGTGGGTCTCTTTGGGACATAGTTCCTTGATTTTTGTCAATAATTTATTGCCAATCTCGGTGTATTTTTTCGTGAACTGTATGGCTTTCTCTTTTTGTATATTAATTTAGGCCGTTAATTTCGATAGGCTCAGTGTTTTTTTTTTTTAAATAAATTTTTGTTTTTCTATGTCCTTGGATTAATCTTTACCCGGAACTTCTTTGGAATAAATGTTCCTTCATTTCTATGAAGGTTTTGTATATTGCTCTAGTGTCTTTGTTTATAGTGACATTAAAAAATGCGAGTTTTTTTGTTGTTGTTGTTTGTTTGTTTTTATTAATTTGCTTATCCCACATGAACGTTTCTGTTTCTTTGTTTAGTAGGTTTCCGCTCGGATGTGCAACATTTTTTTATATATCTTCTAGGCATCCATATTCAGTTTGAAATATTTAAATATTGATATATGTTTCTGTTTCGTAGTTGTGATCTCTGGTTTGTATGAATGTGATTGGCAGAAGTATATTATCCATTTTTGGTTTAATTTCTGTATTTCCTCCTCCAGAAGTTCCTATTTCCTGTTGGTATTTTTGTATAGCTCAACTAGTTTTTCCATGGATTTCTTTTCTGTACGCGGAATTCTTCCGTTATATATATATATATAATAGGGTGTTACCGGGATTCCAACGAAAGAAAAGTGTATATTTTTAATAAAAAGAAAAAACGTAATTGTTTTTTTTTTTAAATATAGAATGAATATATATATATATGTGTATATTTCTGGGACGAGGTAGCATCTAGAGTATTTACATTATTCGCACTATTGTCCTTATCTTCCTTGCCATTTGTACGACGTTTCGGCCGTTGTACGCTCCGGCCTTCTTCAGGTGCTAGGAAGTTCGAAGCGAACACTTTATTACAATCACTGAGGTATATGAACTTCGTTCCTTGCGTAGTAGTGCAACTTCTGATAGTCCTGAGTTATCTCCCTTTAACACAGTAAGTTACTTGTTCACCATTGCTATAGCCTGGTATTGAACTCATTTTAGGTCAAGTCAAAGGAACTAACCAACGTTTATATCTACATGGCCCAGTGGATATAGATGTTGGTTAGGTCCTGTGACTTGACCAAAAGAGTTGTGAGTTCAATACTAGACTACAGCAGTGGTGAACAAGTAACTTACAGAGTTAGAGGGAGATAACACATGACTACCAGAAGAGGCACTGCTACGCAAGGAATGAAGTTCATATACCCCAGTGATTGTAATAAAGTATTCGGTTCGAGATTTCTAGCACCTGAAAAAAGCCGGAACGTTGTACAAATGGCAACAAGGATGAGGACAATAGTCCAAATTATGTAAATACTAATATATATATATATATATATATATATATATATATACTAAGCATATTAAAATTGATTTAAATTCGATCAGTAAAGATTTGTATTAGAAAGTGCTCAATACATGTTTAAAGTGACATGACGCTTTAGGATGTAAGGGGTTTAATGTTGGGGAGGTCGTTGTATTGCAATAAAATTTTCACATTACCTGAACAGGTGAAGTAACAATTTATTTGCACTAAACCTATCAACGCTCTCTCTCTCTCTCTCTCACACACTTTCTCTCTCTCTTTCTCTCTCTTTCTCTCTTTCTCTCTATCTTTCTCTCTCTCTTTCTCTCTCTCTCTCTCTCTCTCTCTCTCTCTGCCATGATATCGACCAATTTACGATTAATAAGAGAACACATACTATGGTGCTAAATACTATCATAACTCAACACTGAATACGTGTGTCTGTGCGCGAGAAAAAAGGACAATGAGAATATCTACTCTGACCCAACGCGTTTCCTCATGTCAGAGATTTTATCTTGGCAAATATGAGAATTTAATTTTGATGCATCAGTTTATCTAGAATAGCCAAGATGTCATTGGTTTATTAAGATTTTCAATTTTGAATCAGAGAAATGTAACGTGAGCCGTCTTGATATGTAGTAGTATATCCAACGTGATTATTTCAAAATTTTTCTTTCCTTCATAATAAACTGCCTAATTACCCAAACACTCGCACAATATATATATATATACTGCTTGCCAGAATTCTATGCAAATCAATTTTTTTGTTCTAACTCCGACAGTTTTTAATAAAAATTACGGAAAAAGATGTGTATAAGCAGTGTATACACACGCTAGTCACCGAAAGAACTCAATTCATTTCTTAAAAGCAATGCATATATCGCAGAAGACGATAGTCTTTTTAAAATGTCCTTCTCTAGAGAGCTCAATCGTAATGAGAGCATATAATCGTGACACTCCAAGCAAGGCGGTACCACCACTAATGCTCAGGGGGCTATACAAGAGAAGAGTAGATTTTTAAGCAGGATGAGTGCAAAGAGACAGATAAACTGGTTACAGAGAGTGTCAGAGAAAGGGCAAGAGAAGGATGGTAATAACGGTGTGAAGATAGTTTGCAAGGGTAAAGTGAGAAAGGAAAAGAACAAGATACATGGGGTGATGGAGAAATGTCGAGAGATAGACTTGGGTTAAGTGAGTAAGAGATAACAAATGACATAACATTTAAGTTTTTGGAGATTGTAGTCATCAGGCAACTAAATATACCGAATAGAGTTCCACAGGCAGTTAGTGTATCTGCATTTGATAGCACTTCCAAACAAGATTTTTGGTGCCAAGAAACAAAATACGTTTTTCGACTAACTTGATGATGCTAATTTCGAAAATGACCTTGGATTTTACATGGTTAACAACCGATTTTTCTGTACTAAAATTCATCATTTGAGGAAAAAAGATAAATTTACGATTTTGGCTGACCACAACATTTAGTTAATAATGATCGTAGAAGCCCATCAGCTTTCAAGTAGGCCGAGAAATTTATGTCAGCCTCCTGAAATAAACTAGTTTTATCAGAAAAATATATTTTTGAGTCCAAAATTTAAACATTAGAAGTATAGATTTTTTCCACTTTATCGTCAAAATTCAAATTAGCTGATAAATCTTATCAGCAATACACTTTAGTAAGCCTGATAAGATGACATTAGAAAAAGTGACCTTAAATAAATGCTTGATATTCATAAATTTATCTCCTCACTTTTTTTCCCTACGGAAGAAAACCAAAAATATTGAGTGCTTTTGTTTTCGAAGTTGGAAATATACACTAACTTAATATATCTTAATTAAATGCGCCTATTCGATTCTTTATCATTAACATCATGAAAATGGTTTCCACATTTACATCTGCCCTCAACACGGAATTAGGAACATCTGATTACACACTGATCTGAAATTGCCAAAGAGAAAATCTTTGAAATCTCCCGTTGTTTTGAAATCTTGCTCTGTTTTGAAGCTGTTTTTCGAATGCGTTTGATTGTGATAGAATTTTCAGTTTGACTTTTCATGGAGCAAATATTTATGTGAACGTTTTATGCAACGTTTGCTTTCCTCAGTCGGAAGACTTTACTGCTCTCCAGCCCAATAGCTGACAACAAAATATTGTGTGAATGTTTTGCTATTAATGCATGTGTTAATGATATTATTGCATATATGGCTTCCTTATTACTACTTTTTAATTTTGGTGTAATTAATAAGGAATCACATGGGTATTTCAAGAAAATTGGGTTCACAATCACGAAGCAGGAATGACTGATGATCCTAGTATCAGGAAACGCATTAATGATGATGAATCTGTTAATTCAATGAATGACTTGGACATGGTTTTTCGACGTGGTGAAACACTTCGTATGCAATCGCCGGGTTGAAAACGTCAAAAGTTATTGGAAAAAGATCTGAAAAGTTTAATATGAGAATTCAAGTTCATTTTTTACAAAACTGTTTAGATAAATTTCCTGATAATCATAAGTGATGACAAGGGGAACGATTCTATCAGGAAATAAAACAATGGAATAGAACTACTATTGACGATGGGGCAAACGAATGATGGATGACTACTGTTAGAGTATTAAAAGAGACACAAATAACATTGAATATGATAGACAATCAAGAAATAGAAAAATTGGCCATAGGTCTTGTGTTCACGAAGGTTTTATTTTTACTGTTAGTTGATTAAATGATCTGATGAAAATACTTGTTGATCTTGGTACATTCAATCGAGTCTGATTTTTGTTGAAAAATAGTATTTCTCAGGAAGCAGACCAATATTTGTGGGTTTAAATACGGACTGAAAGGGTTCTATGGTTTTATTTTGAGAAATATTTCCATCGGTCAACATCCTATATAGAGAAAGAAAAGGAAAAATGCTTTGTTTCTCCCCAAAAACATAGGTATTTCTCTACATCAAAAAGAGTTGCTAACCAAGAAAGATTAAGATTTTCAGTTTAAGTGGCCTCAAATTAGCTAAAAATGTTTATATTATTTCTTACAGATGCGTTACCATCTGAAACCCCACGCAGCTTTGAGAACGCCATCTGCTGGAAAATAGCGAGAATCTATTCAAGGTCCTAATATATACAGGAACGAGAATTCGACGAACAGTTTTCGAATTCCGTGCGTATTCTTTCGACTTCCTTCGGAAATATCTTAATCTTTCTTTCCCTCCATTCTCTCACTCCCAACTGCGGGTTACATAGCGGAACTGATCGGTTACGCTAGTCGTATTTTAAAACTAATCTACACGATAGAGATCCTTCAATTAAGAACCATGTATGACGCTTACATTTCGTCCTTACAGCTATATTTTCGTTGAGACACTGAACATTTTAAAAGAATGCGTACTAACAATATGGACATGAGTTCAAGTCGGCGATATAATACTTAAACATATGACATTTGCTTTTCTACATCGAAGATATAACACTTGTTTTAAAAACAGAATTGATGCAGCTATCGGCAAACATTATTCATCGACATTCAAGCAATCAATGTTTGATGTATTGGCCTTGCTAAAACAATGAAGCAAAATCGATGTTCCAATTAATATTTACACTGTAGAGAATATGGATGATGCTTGTTAAATTGACCAGGTATCAAACATAACTGACCTTCCTACATTTTAAATAATAAGGAGATGAAATAACATAAAAGATAAGCTTTCGTTTTGATGATAATAATAATGTTCATGATTCAATATGAAATAACATCAACTTTTGTTATTTATGATATCGTGTTGAATTGTGAAATGGCCTCAAAAATATTTCTACGAAATAGTATGCTTAAAGTTCTTTTATTTACTTCAAGTAAAAATCATTTATGAAAAAAAGTCTAGTTGATGTTTTTAATGGGTGAGTGCAATATTAAGAAACGTTTGCATATTAAGTCTTTCTTGCTCTCTTTTTTTGAGGGTGAGTAGGTGAATCTGAGTTTGAGTTATGTTTAACGGCATATCAACACCTCTGTGGGGTATTTAAAGCCAAAAAGATGGGGTTTTAAGGTATTTGTTTTAATGTTCGGTTATAGTGAAAAGGTTGATTTAGTCAGATTTTAATGAATTCTTTTTGTTTTAAATCTTTTTTTTTATTTTAGAAAACTGAAGATGTCTTCAAGTTTTGTATTCAGAATTTTTTGCAGAAATTTTTTTTTTCCTTTAAAAAATGTGTTTAGGTAATATTTTTTCTTCTAAAATGTATATTTTTTATTGTTGTGGTGTAGTTTTCGAACTGAAGGTTATAATCATGTTATGTCAGTTGCTAATCGACTTAACGTAACGAAAATGTTAGGAACTTGGTAATCTTTCACAAAAAGCTGACTCCTTAGTATTCGACTAACTGCCGACTAATATCAACTGCCTAGTAGTTCTATTGAACTATAGTTGAAGTCTAAAAAACACCTATAAACTTCTCAAGAACGTCCTGTTAACTCTTATTAATAAAGGAGGGAGAGTTCATTATCTGAGGAATAGGTGTGTTTCACCATAACATTAATATAGGAGGGAGAGTTCATTATCTGAGGAATAGGTGTGTTTCACAATAACATTTATAAAAGTCTATTTGTATGTATATAATTCTATAAATGTCTATTTTTATACTTTCATAGTGTTTTGATCCCAGTTTGGTGGTTAACTATTTTCCCATAGCTGGAACCCTGACAGATGCTACCATTCCGGGATTAGAGTGCACTTTAAAACAACAGCAATTAAAAGGTGGTTCCATGTTCCTCCCAACCTCCCAATCAGAGGCCTTGCTGTCGGATGCAGTTTACCGTCATGCCCAGGACAGGTGAGTATGTGAAGAGAAGGAATCAATTGAAAGTAAAAGAGAGAGCGATAGAGTGAGATGTATGTCGTGTGGTTTCCTTGACATCTAGGGAGACGACTTGTAGTACTAATGTAATGCTATTACATTCGTTGATGTCAGTGCGCATGTCTGGAAGAAAGATAATAAATGAATGCGGCCCGAAAGAATTGCTGAGGGGGTAAGAAAATGAAGCTCGTTCGGACCTGGCCTCTGAGGACAATCCGTGGCCCGTGAACAAGAAAGGCAAAATCATGCGTCTATATGTTTGTAAAAAACAGAATTGAATCTTCTTTTAAAGATTTTTTCTTGCTCCTGATTGTTTAATAATTGAGAGATTGTATCTATTTTCTGTTAAAATACGTCTTCACATCGTAAAATTAAGTGAGTCAATTGTTTTTTTTAATATATATAATCCTATCGCTCCAAGACATTATACTATTTTCAAAGTTGGAAATGTGCACTAACTAAAAATATCCTAATTAAATGCACCTATTTGATTCTTTATCATTAATATCATGAAAATGGTTTCCGCATATTTGCCCTCAACACGGAATTAGGAACATCTGATTACCCTGATTACATTAGCTAAAGCGGAAATGTTTAAAATCTCCCGTTGTTCTGAAATCTTGCTCTGTTTTGATACTGTTGTTCAGGGCGTTACATAGGAGAGAAGTTATGAGAAAGAGTGACAGGTTATAGGGGGTGTCAGGAAGTGGGTAAGAGAAGGATGAGAATACTGATGAGATGAGAGCACGAGAGAGAGGATCCAAGTTAGTGAGACAGGAAATGACTATTGACTTTACATTTGGATTCTTAGAGGTTGTGGCTTTTCCACAGGGGAAAGAATAACTGTACATGCCTTTTAAAGAAAAGGTATAGGTTTTTATAAGCTCAGATTTTCTGTTCAATTAAATATTACGAAATCCGATTAATATTTTATAAGCTATCCTTAAAGTCTTTTACCTCCATAGATTGAACATGGTTTTGAAGAAAGAACAAGGAACTGGCTACGTCTTAAGGGGTATGCTAAAAGAAAATGTGTACTCAATGATAATCACAGATGCAACACACTTGATTGAATGAATAAAGTGCGAATTTGTTAAAATTGACGGCAATGTGGTGTTATAGGATTTACGCGAATCAGGCAAAACGTATCAACCTTAACATCACAAATGATGGAAACCGTATTGAAGTAAGCTTTGTACAAGTTAATTGGAGTAAAACAACTAATATCTTCCTAGAATTTTTCCCATCTGATCATGTAAATTTTATATTTTGGACTGACTGGTTCAGTTTGTTTCTTCGCTTTGGTGACACGAATGACGTTTAAAAGGCCTGCACCAACAATATCTACGATCTCTCTGTAAGGCTTGCCAGTGTGTTCGTGCAGCGTTACAGTTTTCGTAGGGCTCTTTGTAGTAACTTCCATCGCAGAAATTGGCCGTAGGACAACTAATTGACAGTCGAGACAATAGTGTCTTGGCGTAATAAAAAGCTTATGCAATCGCAGATGATGCAATATTTTTCAAGGCCATGCTAATTTCATCATACACACTGGAAATAGATTCCTATTTCTGCTCACCCCTACAAATAACCTTAACTGATGAATAAATGAAGAAAACGATTACACCCTGTCACCTCAATTAGTCTAAAACTGACCATATGGTGAAAGAAAGAAAACTAAATCAGTTGCTTCAATTAAGTAGAAAAAATGTGCATTTATTAATATTCTACTTAAGTAGAATGTTGTTTAAAGTTTCATTTCCTGAAAATATTTATTCTTGTCCCGGCATTAGAGGCATGCTGTAGAAAGTATTTCAATACAGCTAGACTTGCTAGAAAGTTTTCAACTGAATCAAAGACATTTTCAAATATTGTAATTAATATGACCATTATTTACATCTTAATGCCGTAATACCTACCTACCTACCTACCTACCTACCTACCTACCTACCTACCTACCTACCTACGCTGTGTCTCACGCTCCAAATAAAAACCATTAAATAAATTAACAATTTCGTTTCTCTGTACACCCATGCGGAAAAGGGGTCTCCTAGTCTTAGATATTACCAGAAGAAGCGAAATTTCAACGTCTTTCCAAATATTATGGATAATTTGTATGCTGCATGTACATGCCCCTGGGCAACATTAACCGGATATTCAGGTCCCGTTGTCAACAGAACAAAATCTGAATTTGTTTAATGACTAAATCAATTAACGAATTGCATTTGGATGATTTTCGGGTAACGTAATTATATTTCCCCCACAAATCTGTTTCTCCGTCATTCTCCCCGTGTCTTGATTTTATTATTAATATGTTGTTTTGTTACTGGTTCCCTCAAACTTGAGGTATGTGTAGACCTCAACTCGATTCTATCAACGTTTCTGAACATTTGAAATGTCAAGCTGAATTTTAAAATCACATATGAACAATAAAATTTGCCTGGAGAGATTTAACTTCCATTGCTTCGTACTTCATCTACGAAATGTGTGGCTATCATTGTTACCGTGTATGGCTGACTCAATAAAACTGTTTGAAATACGGTGCAAGCTTCTATGTTACGGGGATTTCGCTTTTCCTCTTTTCCATAAGGCAAGAAATAAAAACAAACAAAAATATCAGAATTTCAATTTCCTTGGCTGTACATATGCGAATATTAAATTCAAACATTTCTAGTGGAATAACAAGGCGGATGATGACATTTTTCTTCTTCTTCATCATCTTCTTCTTCTTCTTCGTCTTCTTCTTTTTCATATTCTTCTTTTTCTTCTTTCTCTTTTTATTCTTCTGTTTCGTCTTCTTTTTCTTCTTCTTCATCTTCTTCTTCGTCTTCTTCTTTTTCATATTCTTCTTTTTCTTCTTCTGTTTCGTCTTCTTTTTCTTCTTCTTCATCTTCTTCTTCGTCTTCTTCTTTTTCATCTTCTTTTTCTTCTTTCTCTTTTTATTCTTCTGTTTTGTCTTCTTTTTCTTCTTCTTCATCTTCTTCTTCGTCTTCTTCTTTTTCATATTCTTCTTTTTCTTCTTTCTCTTTTTATTCTTCTGTTTCGTCTTCTTTTTCTTCTTCTTCATCTTCTTCTTCGTCTTCTTCTTTTTCATATTCTTCTTTTTCTTCTTCTGTTTCGTCTTCTTTTTCTTCTTCTTCATCTTCTTCTTCGTCTTCTTCTTTTTCATATTCTTCTTTTTCTTCTTTCTCTTTTATTCTTCTGTTTTGTCTTCTTTTTCTTCTTCTTCGTCTTCTTCTTTTTCATCTTCTTTTTCTTCTTTCTCTTTTTATTCTTCTGTTTCGTCTTCTTTTTCTTCTTCATCATCTTCTTCTTCGTCTTCTTCTTTTTCATCTTCTTTTTCTTCTTTCTCTTTTTATTCTTCTGTTTCGTCTTCTTTTTCTTCTTCTTCATCTTCTTCTTCGTCTTCTTCTTTTTCATCTTCTTTTTCTTCTTTCTCTTTTTATTCTTCTGTTTCGTCTTCTTTTTCTTCTTCTTCATCTTCTTCTTCGTCTTCTTCTTTTTCATCTTCTTTTTCTTCTTTCTCTTTTTATTCTTCTGTTTCGTCTTCTTTTTCTTCTTCTTCATCTTCTTCTTCGTCTTCTTCTTTTTCATCTTCTTTTTCTTCTTTCTCTTTTTATTCTTCTGTTTTGTCTTCTTTTTCTTCTTCTTCATCTTCTTCTTCGTCTTCTTTTTCATCTTCTTCTTTTTCTTCTTTCTCTTTTTATTCTTCTGCTTCGTCTTATTTTCTTCTTCTTTTTCTTTCCTTTTTTATTCTTCTTTTGCTTCTTCTTTTTCTTCTACTTTTTTCTTTTTCTTTTTTTACGTCTTTTTTGCGTCTTTTTCTTCTTTTTCTAATTTTGTATTCTTTTTATTTCTTGTTCTTTCTCTTTTTCTTCATCCTTTTCCTCTTCTTCATGCTCTTTTTCTTTTTCTTTTCCTTTTTCTTCTTCTTTTCATTTTCCTTTTCTTTTTCCATTTTCATTTATTGCTTCTCCTACTTTTTCTTTTTCTTCTTTTTTCTTCTTCTCTTTCGTCTTCTTTTTATTTTTCTTCTGCTTTCTTCTTTTTCTTCCGCTTTCTTCTTTTTCTTCTTCTGTTGCTTCTTCTTTTTTTTCTTTTTCCTCTTCTTCTTCGTAAATGTTATCGTTTCATTATCTCCCCTAATCCCTGTTCTGTCATTCATTTACAAATTCCCTTATATGGATTACATACTATCGTCTGTCCTTCTTGCCTTCCATATTTACCGCGTGTGTCAAATTGTTTAAGTTTTCATTATGTGCCCTCGAAAATTCAAACTTATCTTTAGTAAATTTATTCTGACTAAGAATAAAACTTTTTCTGAGTTTGATCTAAAAAACCTTACGCAAGTCATCTTACTCAACACGGGCACATTACTGTTCTGTTGCTCTCAAATAAAGGTTTTTTTTCCTTACTAATTAAGAATAAAGATTCTGATAATAGTTGAATATATGTACCACAATGAATATTTAGCTTCTGATACGATATCAGTCTTTTCTTCCCATTTCCTGCCTGTGGAATTCCCTACTGCATGCTTGCTTCCCTGACGGCTACAACCTCCAGGAGTTTAAATATAGGGTCAATAGACACCTTCTAACACACTAACTCACACTCACTCTCTCCAACTCTCTCCCTATGTATCTCCTAACTCGTCTATCACCCTCCTTCTGACATTTCCTATACCCAATCGCTCTATGTAACCCCCTGCGCTATAGTGACAGTGGACTGCCTTGCTTGGGATGACACGATTAAAAATATATATATATAGCGAGGAAGAAGGACGATGGTTTTTTATGTAGTTGTCAAAGGTCATAGATTTTATTTATTTTACTGATAACAAATCTCCACTGAAGATAGTGGAATATTGAAGTGTTGTTGTATGGCATGTATGAAGTGGAAGTGGAGATTATTCGACTAGGTAGGATAAACAACAGTTAACTCTCAAGAGTCGGTTTCACAATCTAGTGGTTCTCGGGTGGAAAAAATCTGAACTTTTTTCCTATCCATGGAATACAAAGGATATGAGAAGGATTTGGTTCCGAGTAATTTTTAAGTGGAATAGTCTGAACACGAAGAACAATTGAAAGTAGTTCGTTTATAAATGTGTCATAAAAATAAACAACTGACCTAAGAACGTTCTGTCTGCGGCAAAAAGAATGGAGAGTTCAAATGAACTTATCGCTCACAATTTTGTTTTTTGTCAACGTTGGAGAGAAAGAAACGCCAGCTCATATATGGCAGTTTTAGTTTAAATTAAATAATAGAATTAAATAATAAAGCACATCTCAGAATCAGCACAATCACTCGAGAAGACAAAAAAATTGTTGAAAAAAATAACTACTTTTGAGTAAAGATAGATAGATAGATAGATAGATAGATAGATAGATAGATAGTAACAGAATGAGATAGATAGATAGATAGATAGATAGATAGATAGATAGATAGATAGATAGATATGAACAGACTTAGATAGATAGATAGATAGATAGATAGATAGATAGATAGAGAGATATGAACAGACTTAGATAGATAGATAGATAGATAGATAGATAGATAGATAGATAGATAGATAGATAAGGAAAAGATATGCATATGATACATATTTTCTTGAAGATCGTAAATTGTTGTTTAAATATTCTTCACTTCATAATTTTTCATGTTCATCGAGCACTGTTTCGTATCGTATAGGTTATATATATATATATATATATATATATATATATATATATATATATATATATATATATATATATATATATATATATACGCGCAAAAAGTCTCCCTTCTTCTACCGAACGCTGGTAGCCCAGAGGTAGAATCACCGACTGACGGCAATTTGGTCGTGTTTCAATCCTGGGTAAAAGAGCAATCGGAGTCTAACCGCACTGATAAGCTGTGATATAGCAAAACAGATCTCTCTGCGGATGACTATTGTATATATATATATATATGTGTGTGTGTGTGTGTGAAATCTTTCGAAATTTGTAACGTGATGGATTAACTTCGATATATAAGGAAAAGACTGAGATAGATAGATAGATAGATAGATAGATAGATAGATAGATAGATAGATAGATCAGGAAAAGATTTATTTGTTATAACATTATTTTTAATAGATATTCGGGTAAATGGTTTGTTTCTTTTTATATATATATAATTAAGCAATGTATTTACTTATATCTACTGGCCTGAAAAATTGAGAAATCCTGTTGAGAACTGATGCCAGAATACGCATATTTTCCCCAAAACGATTTCTCAATTATTCAAACTAATAAAAATTAATTAAATACGCTAAGGTTCACTTAACTTGAAAGAATGAAAACCATTCACACGACACCATGATTTAAAATACGTAAATACAAATGTTGCTGTTGGAATTTTGAGGAGATGTAACCTTCAGTCTCTGATACCAATTGTTTGAAGCCTGTGAATTTAAATACGTTCGAATAATTATAAACGTCAAATGGCTAATGTTGGACTAGAATGCTGAGGAAATTCGACAGAAGATATTTCGTGTTTGCTTGCTAATTGAAAATTCATGAAAGATAAAAGTGACTTTTACTTATCATTAGTGAAGTGTTTGTTTCGCGTGCCAATGTTTCTGGAATTATTTTAATTATTGAAAGGTTTTATTATTGAAACATTGGGACATTTTACATAAACTGATGTTTTGTTTGAACGCTCTGTTCGAATGAAAATGTACAAAAACAAAAATAAAATTTACCTGTTATTCTTTTCAGAATTCAGTAAAATCTCATGTTCAATGTTGAAAAACGTTTTTAATCATTTCACCCCAAGCAAGGCAATAAAGTTACTAAGACGCAAGAAGTTACCGAATATCCGAGAATATGAGGAGAAATACAGTATTAAGGACTTACTAATGTAAGAACGGAGATGAATAGATGGAAGATAACGAGTGAATTTCCATTTAAATTTTGGAAATTTTCTTTTTTTTTATTACTTATCTTCTTCTTCTATGTGCTCTGTGCTTTCAGGACGTAGGTGATCATGTCTTTCCACGTCTCTCTATCCCTGGTGGCTCTTAACACGCCTTCTCCTGTTGCATCATGCAACCCACGTTCTGTCATCCACTACCCCAAGCCCATTAAGCTAGAATACAAATCTATAGAAACTAGCATGGCCACAAAATGAGGGATCAGTTTATATATTGAATATAACATAGAATTGATCCCCCATTTTATACCCACATTATAATTTCTTATAAACAGTTGTCATATATATTCTTCTTCTATGTGCCTTGTCCCTTCAGGACGTAGGCGATCATGGCTTTCCACGCCTCCCTATCCCTGGTGGCTCTTAACTCACTTTCTCCTGTTACACAACGCAACCTTCGTTCCATCATCCAATTGATTAGGTCCTTCAAATATCTTATCCGCTGCTTTCCCTTGTCTCTTTTTCCCTCCATCTGGCCTGTTAGTATCAGGTTCTCCAAGCCCTCCTTCCTCATTGCGTGTCCCATGAACTTCAGTTGTCTCTTCCTGATGCTTAGTATTAACTTCCTTTTCGTTTCCATCATTTCCAAAACCTCATCATTGTTCACATGCTCGCTCTATGATATTCGCAGCATCCTTCTATAGAACCACATTTCAGTTGCTTCAAATTTTTCCTTCATCTTTGAAGTCATTGTTCAGCATTCACTGCCATATTGAATAACCGAGATTACATAGCAATCAAGTACTCTATTCTTTATTCCTCACAACGAATAAATCCATATATATCAAAAGTCATGTTTCGATATATAGAAGGTAAACTAAAATCTACATTCAGAAGATTCTATTACTTGGTATTAGGAAGAGAAAAATGATTTTCTCGGCCAT